>LR552986.1:0-25000 GCA_900536415.3 Caenorhabditis sp. 38 MB-2015
GATCCGATTGAAGAGTTTCTCGAGGCGAGAATTGTGTTCTTCAATCGTTCGTCCGGTGACGATGATGTCGTCGAGGTAGCAAGATGTACCGTCTAGTCCAGAAGTCATAGAATCGATGAGACTCTGGAAAATGCCAGGGGCAGTTTTGACACCAAACGGTAGACGTTGGTATTGGAATAGACCCAAATGAGTGTTGATGGTCGTGAGTGGTTTCGACGCATCAGCCACTTCCACTTGGAGGTAGGCCTCGGAGAAGTCTATTGTAGAGAAGTATCTACCTCCATTGAGTTGAGTGAAGATTTCTTCAGGTAGTGGAAGCGGGTGCTGGTTGTCTTGGAGTCGATCATTAAGACCGGTAGAAAAATCAGCACAAAGACGAATCTTTCCGTTTTTCTTCCGAATGCATAAGATCGGTGATGCCCATTCTGAATGCTCGACAGGGCGAAGTACGTTGATAGACACCAGTCTTTCGATTTCTTTGCTCAGAAGTGGCAAAGAGGCGTATGGGACGGGTCGGGCTTTCCGGAATATCGGAGCGACATCCGGTTTGAGGTGAAAAACCGCACTTGTTTTGGTACAACATCCAAGTCCTTCTTTGAATGTGTCCGGATATGAGTTTCTGAGACTTTGGACCAAATTTTGACGAACGGATACGAGTGACGCCACTGAAACAGAGTTAATCTGTACAGTGCCATTCAGTGAATGGTACAGCACATCATTTTGGACAATCCAGTCCATTCCCAAAAGTGTGAGGGAATCAGCGACGTGGCATGTGCCCTTGCCAGTTTGACCATCCAAGTCGAATGTACAGTTGAAGAAACCATAGACATTGATTGGTTGTTGGCTGGCAGACTTCAAGTCAAACAGAGGTGGTGAGAGTTCAGGTCGACCAATTGAGATCCAATCCTGTTTGCTAAGGATGGAAATGTCAGCGCCAGTGTCGAGTCGCATTTTGATCGAAGAACCGTTGATCTTCACGAGTTTGAAGATTCGTTGAAACTTGCCAACAGAAGTACGATTTGACTGGGCTTTTGGCGACGAGGTTGTGGAGCTTTCGACAGCGTTGGACTGCCGTTTTTGAGATTTGTTCGACTTCTTCTGGTTCTTTTTGCAGAATCCAGCTTTATGTCCAATTTGGGAGCAAACGGAGCATTTTTGAGTGACGAAGGAACAATCTTTGGCCCAATGATTGGCTCCACAACGGAAACAAGGTGACGGTGGGTCCCGTTTAGTATTCAATTTTGTGATGGCATTGATGCCGGTTGGAGTGATATCAGTGGATCTGATGCGAGAATCTGCTCGAATATCAAGAAGGTGCTGGACGTCAGCGCTAAGCTCCATCAGTGTGATCGTTGGTTTCTCCTCGATGAGGCGGAGAGCACGACTGCGTAGATCAGAATGTTTCTGAGAGTCAAGACCACTGAGCCAGATTAGAAGCTTGAGCTGCTCACTTGATATCGTGTTCATTTCGGCCAGTTCATGGCGACTGTTGATAATGCCAGTGTAGTCACGGATAGACTCTCCATCCCATTTGGAGTGGATGTATGCCATGCGACGTGAAAACAACGAAGCAGACGGCCCAAATAGCTTTTTGAGGGTCTTTACGGTCTCCTCGAAGGGGAGTTCCGCGGGTCGTTTTGGCAGAATGTGGTTAATGAACCGAGCATATGACGAAGGATCGAGCTTCTGAAGAATGAAGCGAGTCCGAGCATCATTGTCAAGTGCTGAGGCGTCCTTCGAGAGCGTGTCTTCGTACCGACGGAACCAAACATCGAATGTTTGACCGCTATCCTCATCAAATATGAATTCGGGGATACGACTAGACAATGAGTTAAGAATGTATTCGGTCGTAGTCGCGGGAGAAGTTGTGGGACTGTTGGGTACCGCGGAAGAGGCGGCAGATGTTGAGGCAAGATAGGACTTGAATCCGTCAAACATCTTGCTGACAAGCAAATCCGTTGAGGAGGCTTGTTGTTCCAACAACTTTTCAGTGTTCAGACGTTGAGCCTCGAGGATTTCGGCTATCTGTTCAGCATCCATGATATATTATCTTCAAGTGGATATGCAACTGCTGCTCGTGACGATTTCAGTCCGAGAGCGGAACTGTAGAAGTGACAGTCCGTGAGCGAAACTGTAGAAAGGACAGTTCGAGAGCGAAACTGTAGAAATGACAGTTCTAGAGCGAAACTGTAGAAATGACAGTTCGAGAGCGAAACTGTAGAAAGGACAGTTCGAGAGCAAAACTGTAGTAAGGACAGTTGCTGAGCAAAACTGTAGTAAGGACAGTTGCTGGGGCTTCCTTGAGAGGAATTAGCCGCAAGTTCGTTGAAAGCGTAATCGAATGCAAGGTACGACGGTACGCTTGAGAAGTCGATTACTGTAGATCCTGATCGCCAATTTGTTGTATCCTTGGGTAGGACACGTGGAAGAGTGTAGAAGATAAGAAGGTTCCAAACACAATGATTTAGAATACTCTAAAATCGAACTGACAACTAAAATAGCCAAGTGGCTTATAAAGAAAAGCCACGTCATCGAAATGACATACAACACGAGTGATACGTGTCACGGGACACGTACAATAACTAATAAAAAGATTATATTTATTTTATTGCGAATGCAACAGAGAAGATGACCATATAATATAATATAGAATATAATGGAACTCAACGGAAAAATATAAAACAATCGATTGATCAGCTGAAAAGTTCTTTACATATTTTTCTAGGAATGATTTATGTCTGTGAAACTTACTGTTTTGTATCCTATATCAGGAACATATCCAGTATTAACAAATCCTAATCCAGAAATATATTGGCGTTTCAGTTCAGATGTTTTGATACATCCAATAGACCCAGAGATAAAAATTAATAGACAAACCAAAACTGGAAGTAGAAATCTTTTGTTTTCAAATAAGTATTTGTTCCGTTTTTTCGATGTGAACACTAAACATCGATTCATTGCCATACAAAATATGATTGTTTGAGAAAAAAAGTTACTAAAATAGTCCATGTATATGGAAGAATCTAAAGAGAAACTGAAGATCGGTTCCAATTCATCTGTTGTTGTTAAAATATAAACGGAAAAAAGGAGTATAATATTCGAAATATAACACTCAATGATAATACGAATAAAATACTGTAGAACGTTCCCTGAAAACAGAAGAGGATTTGATTTCGAATTCGTAAATTGTTTTGATATATTTTGGGTACTTTCATCATCTATCATGGATAGTTATGTCATCCTTGAAAAATACAAAATACCCTTTTGGTTTTATTATAGTATTTGCAAACTAAAAAAAAACTCTCGTAACCTAAAACTCATCGGTCACGCGTGATTCATTGATAATGTCACGTTTTTAAACGAGTTGTGAGATTTATATTATTTTTTACGCAGTTTATGAACACCAATTACTGTATTTTGATTTTTTGGAATGAGAATGTTCAATTGAACATAGATTGTCATTATTTAGAAATAATTCTGAACTTTAAAAACCAACACTATAGATAAGCTATAGCAATTTGTTTTTAATTTTATCGAAGTGAAAGATCATAGTTAAACTATTAATTATAAAAAAAAGAGTTGTTCAATAACCAGAAACCTGACAGTGAACGTTTAAATCTGGAAACCATAATTAACATTTATGAACTTTTGAAAATTCATTTGATAAATATGCTTTTGTCAGTTATTTTTCTCAAACATTCACAATAAAGTTGAGATTTTTTTCGATGTTTCATGATTTTCACTACCGAAGCAACCAAAAACCTTAGGAATCAAAAAAATGAAGAAAAAACATACTTTTTTGTGCAACGATCGCACAACAAAATGAAAAATGAACCATATTTGAGCGACCAAATCCATACATTCAACTCCATATGATAAATATCTAGTCGATGCTAGAATCTTTGCATAATCTAAAGTGTCATTCTTTTCAGAACTATCTTCCAAGAATGTATGAACTGTTACTGCCTGTAGACTTCTATCTTGCGGAATAAAATAGATAAAATCATATACATACATTGAAATTTCGAAAAATTAAAGTTTAAATGACTGTTACAAAAATTTAAACGCACAATAATCTAGAAAAGGCGGGGACTAGGACGAATTTGCAAATTGCAACTTTCTGAATGCTCTTTTTTTGTTCAGACTGAAATTCAAAGGAAACTCATTGGACAGGTGTGTTTGGAGAAAAAGTTCAATGATCATAAAATGTTTGTTTCGCCTGAATTTTAGATGGAAAACGTTGTACTTGACATTTGAAAAATGGAAACATGTGGATTTTTTCAGATAATAGAAATTAAATAAAATGACACTAGACCATAGTTTTACATTTTAGTAAAGAAATTTGAACAGAGAAAATTGAGCAAAAAAAAGTATCAATAAAATTGGTAACTAAGACTTTGAAAATCAAACCTCATTGTTCTATTTGTTTCTCGAGAATATTCTCAATTTCCTTTGCTATGCATAGTTTAAAAAAAAGAACAAACTTAGAACTTTGTTGAAAAGAGTACTCTTCTCGATAATCTAGATTCATTCTATGAACAATATTTGGCTAGAGTCCAATAAGTTTTTTTATTCATGAGAGGTTGCTTTTCGCAGAAATAAAAGTTCAACCACCAGAAAATCTGAATTCGTCAGACGTTTCTAGTATTTTTAACTGTCTAAAAAAATCTTATTTTGTTATTTTGAAAGATGAAATGTAAACATTTAATTTAAAAAAAAATACTCTTCTAATATGTGCCAAATTTTTCTATTAAATTGATGATTCAAGTTTTTTTAATTGATGAATCGTTGTATGTTTCATATGAAAATTATCATTTCCTTTTTGCTCAGACAAATTTGTGAGTTACAAATTAGACATGTGAAAAAATGCTTGTTTGTCCGTTTAAGCGATATTACAAGTATTAGGTTATTTTTTCAAATATTCATGTATGCTTGGTTTTTTTTCCCAATTTTTATTACTTTTTTCTTGTAAACGGGGAGTCTTGTTTGAAGGAAAAACGTTCTTCGAGGTTTTAATAAGCTGAAAAACTTGTTTGATTGAGAGCAGGATCAATTCGGGCTGTGCTCTCAAAGATAGACCATATACACCTGAAACATCACAAGTAGACTTTTCATCTATCTGATTTTTTTACACATGTCTAAGATCATGTTTCAGCAGAAGAGTTCCTCAATTGGTTATCAACCTACTTGAATAAGAATGAATTCCACTTTTTTGAATTTTATTTTTCCTTAAAGTTTTCTAACAAAGATATTTTGCAGAATCATATTTTTCAGGGTTCAAAATATCCGCTCATTTGCGAGAAAAAAATCAGAAAATAACTATTTCCGAAACTTTCAGGTTTCACATAAGATTGGTTTTTCAAAATCATCGAGCATGTTTCAAAAAAAAAACTGTCCTTGGAGTACATTCAGGTCCTGTCTACTTTAGGAGAAGTTTATCATTTTTTTTAATAAACAGTTCAAAACGTTAATAACTCTCATATAATTTTTCAATTCTGATTGACCTCAAAACTCTCAATATTCACCAAAATTTTTTGTTTTGTTTTTCAGTTCCCTGAATGAATCATTTACACCTAGTTTTTCTTCCGTTTTCTCTCTAAAAATCTCCCACCAAATAATATATTTTTGTTTTCGACTCATATTTCAGCGCACCTAATTTTTTGCCTGAAAAAGTGTCAAAGTCTGTTGGCTTCGATGTTGTTTACTAATCCACATTTAATCCGTCCCAAAAAGCTGTTATGTATTTTCATTTTTTTGAGGAGCTATATAGTTGGGTTCTCCTTTTTTTGATAAAAGAATTATGTTGTTTTGGGGGTTTTGTTTTGTTGCTATGAGACGGAGAGATGAATTTTTTGTAGTAGTATTATCACGAAAAGAGAATAACACACCTCTCCTTTTCCTCCTTTTATTCCTATTTTTTTCTAGAAATGTGTTCGTTTTTTTCATGGCAAAACATAAGTTCATTTCTTTTCCAATTACCCTTTTCACATATATGTTATCCTCTAGTATCCTTTTAAAAATTTAACATTCCACTAAAAGATCTTATTATATGAATAATAAGATCTTATATTTTGTCAGATTCTTATTCTTATAAGACCTTGAAAGTATAATTATTTTTTTACTGAAAAAGAGATGCAGACATACATATGTATGTACATATATTCAGCTTTTTTGTTTATGATGCTGAGTGCTCTTCTCAACTTTTCTCTTTCTTCTTTTCTCTTTTTTTTTACTGGAGGGTTATACCAATTCATTTATTTATTCATTGCATTTTCATGTTTCTTTCAGAAATGGTCACAGTTATTCCGAAAGTTGTTACTTCACAATATCATCGAACACGATTACCCATCACACTTTATATTATGTCAATTGTGAGTTGGAAAAGGAGCAAGTTAGAAAGAAAAATGAGAAGAATTTTCATTATGAATAGAAACAGCTCTTTCGAAATCCATATGGCAAAATGAATTTGCATTAAAAGTTCTAGCTAAGAACATCTCAACTCTCTGAAAGTTAACCGAAATGTTTCAGTTAATGTCAACGTTTCTGATATTGCTAACAACATTATATTGCCATCTTCAAACTTGTCAGATCAGCTCATTACAGGACAATGATAGACATATCTTACAGGTAAGCGGAATAAAACAGACAAAAAGTTGTTGTAGAGCTATTCATGATAGCACGCGAAAGATCAATAGTTGTGATTTTTTATTTAGATAAGTGGATTAACTCTGTAGGATCTGCCTCTGATATCAAAATACGCCGAAAACATTCGTTCAGGCCAAAAAAAAACACCATCATCCATAATAGAACGCGAGAAATCGGTTCAATGTCGGTCTTTATTGTTCCTGTAGTTTTGAACTCCAGCATTGATTATTTTACGAACCAGAATTTTTAATATAGAAGCAAAATGAACTTAACTCCTTAAAAAAAGCCTTAACTCGTAGATTCCGATTCTGTTGTTCAAATGTCCCGATAATCCCGCTCGGAATGGGAAAAATAAAAACTGTAAGAAAAGCACGTAGTACTGATTCAACTTTAGACAATAAATATCCAACAACATTCGTAAAATCATAATCGATGGTTTTCATGAGCTCGTTATACACATTATTTCAGTCGGGAGTCTTATGAGGCATACTCAAACAGTCATTTTCCTGATTTGGTCAATAAATCGAACTGATAGTGGTGATTTATTTCTGTCTGAACCGAGTCGAGAAATCAAATTACACAAACAGGTTTAGGCTTAAATGTTGAAAACTCATGTGAAAAAATGTGTGGCCCCAAAAAAAATTGACTCTGAAGTTTTATATGTGAATTCACTTATTTTGTTTCCGTAACTACGATTTTATCGACCCGTTTTGTGCTCAATACAGTCGTAGTTTAATTTTTTTAAATTAGATGACAGTTTTAAATTGAGAGCATGAAGTTTATCTGATGATCATTGTTTTTTTTTTCAGAATTTCCCACTGGTTGCTGCTCCTATCATACTATTCATATCATTTACCTGGCTAGGAACCGCTTGTATGTATCCAAACAACAACTGCAGTATATCATATAATTTCATGGTAAGTCTTTCTATCCATATGGAGTAGTTGGCCATCTACTCATTCACTAAAGAAAAATAATTTCTTTAGGAGATGCCGAGCGCTGTATTTTGTTCACTCATAGCTGGAATAAGCGCTGTTATAGAGGTTCATTTTGAGGTCCAAAAAAATCTTGCTTGGTCTGAGCAATGGGTATGGTCTGCTGTAAGTTTTTTTGAATATTGGCTGAAGCCGTTTGGATGGTTGATCAAAGCGTAATATTTTCAGGTCATCTCGCTGTGTCTTTGTCTCTTACATGCCATGGTTGCGTTTGCTCTTCAATAACCCTTAGATAGTTCGATTAATGTGTTCAATATTCTCTGTATTAAAGCAAACGGGTGTTGATTGCGATCTCAAATTCTCAGAAAATTGTGAAAGTTCATTGTGCAGCAGTTGTTGTTTTTTGTCGAAACACCCACTTTTTTCATAAATAAACAGTGATAATCTTCTCTGCCTTCTGTGTTTTTGTTTTTCAAAATAAACATTTTCGTCTATTTACAGCTTTAGCACGTATTAAAAAAAATTTAGAAAAGAAACAAAATAAACTTATTTTAAAGTTCTGTCTTTCCCGCGTAAGGGTCTTACAGCGATGGTGGTTTGTGTACTTCTCACGAACAATGTTCATTTTCTGTTTTCGCTATCTGTTTTTTTAAGTAAAAAATGGTTGTTTTGTATTGGCGTAAGTTGATTTTCATTATAATTTTTTAAGAAAACCAATTATCAAAATATTATTGTTGTCGTAGTTGAAACATATTCTGAGATAAAAAAAATGAATATACTCAACGTTTTCCAAATTAAAAGTTTTTGAAACAATCTTCATTATTCTAAACATAAAGCAAATGGACAAGTTTTAATCTGAATATTTCAAAATCATTCAAGCAGATGCGTAATTTGAATAGTTTCCGTATAGAAATTGATGCGAAAAAGAGATTGTTCGAAAATTGCATCATTGATTCATAAATATAACTTCTCACAGTTTATCGTTATGAATCATCATTTTTATTATTTCCCTTTGTTGAATATTCAAATAATTGAATATTTCCATTTAATTTCAACCCAAAAAATCCATAAACATAGAAAAAAAACATTCCATCGGTCAGTATTTCTTTTTGTCAAAACCAGCTGTGTTGTCCACCCGTCCCGTCTCTCCGTCCACCCGACCCTCCAAAAATGACCTTCTATGCAAATTCCATCTTCACATTCTATTCCTCCTTTTTTCCAATACTGTCTAGCCTCTCTGCGCATTCTTCTTTCTCTCCTTCTCTTTTGGCGTCTTGCCAGCTGAGTAAACGACTTGCGAAAAAAAATTTCCAATATTTTTTCGTGTTTTCTTTACTACTTGTGTTAGTTTCACGTTTCAAAATTATTGCGTTGTTTCAATAAAAAAGACCTTTAAGAAGGTCATTGTTTTGTAAACATAAATACAAAAATATACTAAACTAAAAAAAATAATAGGTCAAGACCATCATCCGTTCATCTTGAGTGTAAATGTGATCCGTTTGTTCAAACAGTTATTATTTTTTGTAATATATTACAGTGTAAGGGCACATTCCAATTGATCATCTATCGAACACTCGAACTTTTTATGTTTCCCCTTCTTATTCGAATAGTATTCGATACAAACAGTTATGGCATGTCGGATTAAATATATTTATCCCGCTTCTAATCCTCTTTCCTAATACCTTCTTTTTTCTTTCTAACCGGTATTTCGCATTTCAATCGTTTTCAAAATGGTCAAAGCTTAATCGTCACTTTGCGTAATCCTCGAAATCTGTCAAAATCGTTGCTTCCTTTTTTCCCTTCATTTTTCTCGCTTCGAAACATATCAATCAGTTGATATATTGATTGAGAATACAGGAATTTGCGGTATGCATATATCGAATTATTATTATGCTGCGCCAGTCGCGCATTACATTTCATTGTGTCACTGCGGCCGCCGCGCGCCCTCCGATCGTTTATCGCAATTTAATTCTCGATTCAACTTTATGCAATGCAAAGCTTTGTTTTTTTATTCCTCATTTTTCATCCCGCTAGTCTTTTCACTCCATTTCATATTATTATTATTTGTTTGTTTTCAGCAGAAGCAAAAAATGCGGACTTGTTAGTTTATTGATTTTTCAGTTTATTTCTTATTTGAATGAAATTCATACAAGTTTTTCGAGTTACTCTCGATTCTTCTCGCTTTTTAATTTCCCATGACACTCATCTCTCAACTTGACTAAATATTTATAACAATGAATCTGCCATTGTTCACTCAAAACCATTTTCACTAATCGCATCAATAGTTGCCAAATTCGATTCTCGCCAACCAACCAGATCCCTTGGATATTTCCTCTTTATTTCGCAATTGTTAGTAACCCATTTTTGTCTAATGTGTAAATATAAATCAGCTCCGATTGGCACCATGTTGACCTTTTTCGGTGTATTATATGTGTGTTCGTTTGCTGTAAGGATTGTGTGCGCCCTCGAGGGAATTCGAAATGAGTCATGTGAATGTTATTGTGCTAGTGGTAAGGGAGAGAGCGCGCGCGTGTCGGTGTCCCTTTTGTTTTTCCAATGTTATGTATTCACACTTCTGTCTGTCTTTCTTTTATTCAATTTTTGTTTTGTTCTCACTTTATGTTTTCTAGTGTATCATTTATACTAGTATTCATCAGATTGTTAAATATGTGGAACGAACGTCGGCAAGATTGTTTTGTGTGAACTTATTCCGTTTCTGGCGTAAGCAAGTATCAGTGGCCTGGTGTGGCTATGAAGTTGGTTTTTTTTTCATCCGGTTACTGTCGTATTGAGTTATGAATCACTAAAAAAAATCCTGTTCTTAAATTTCCACTCTAGGTTAACAAATTTTGACCCTTCTGTGCTTGGGATGACACGTGCTCCAACTCATATAAGGGAAAACATCTCCAACTCATATAATCTGAGTAATTGTAAAAAACACCCCAAGGTAATATGTCATCTCTAGTATATTTTCAATATAAATATATTTTGAACTAGCGATGTGATGACTTGAAGCCCACGTGATTGATATGCCATTTTTTATGATTTTCAAACAATATCATGTTATACAAACATATTGTTTATGCGGCGTCCAAACAGCAAAAAAAACCAAAAAATTTTTGAAAAAGCCTGTCCAAACACTCAAAAAAAAAGTTCCGTAAATTTTTGGTTTTTTTTGCTGTTTGGACGCCGCATTATTGTCATATCAATCTCATTCTCACATTTCATCGCCGGGTCAAATATTTCGCTAAAAGAAACAGGAAAAAATGAATAGTTTGTTAGAAGAAGTACTTTTGTTTCTACTTTCACCGCCGAATATTACAAGTGTCTTTTTCTCTTCTTTGACATCTTCACTTTGCTTTAGTTTAGTTGTGTTTTTTTTTTTTTTTGCTTAGCCGCATCTTCTCACTTTCCTTCTTTCCTTCCAACCATTTTTACCAAGGGTTACACACATTCTTTTGGTTAAGATAGATAACGATCTTGCAAAAAAAAAATGACATTAAAAAACTGGACATTGTGTAAATTATATGGGGTTTTTATTATTTTGTTTTTGACCGAGTTCGACCACTTCCTTTTGTTCACTAATTACTGAAGATTTATAAAGTAGATTAGGTTCCAATTTGAAGTAAACCATGCAATTTAGAAAACTAGACTAGCGTTTTTTTCGTTTTTTTATAATTCATAAAAAAAAATATCCGGAACGTGAGACATCCGAGTGGAAAATTTTGTTGCATTTACAAAATTGACATTTTTAGATTTTTAACGGAATATTTCTGTGAGTATTTTCAAAACTTTATGCAACTTCATGATACACTTCGAGACGAACGTAACATTTTTCAGTCATTCGCAAAATCTGAAATTAACTCCTGCATGTTTCTTGATTTCGGACACATTAATCTTATGTGTCAGATAGAAAAGAGCCCATATTCAAATTTACAAAGTCTAAATTATTCAGGACGAAGAAGTCTAATCCTATGTTTTCATCAGGGTGTATTCCCGATGTTTTACCGTGCTCTATCCTCTAATCAACGTCCAATAATCTCTCTGGTTCCTTAAAACTTGTTCACATCTCAAAACCATGATTATATCAATATTTCATGATGTTCCTGGTTCCACTTGACTAACACACCTATACTCATAAATGATCAAAGCTTATCTATGCGTTTTCTATTTCTTTCCAACTTCCTTCTTTTTTATTCGATCGTGTTCTTCATCCACACCTTGTTTTTTGTCACAACAACAACAAAAACATGAACAAATTTTTGATCGCGATGTGCAAACATTTCGAAAAACCAATAAACTATCGTCACTTTAATAGTAGTTGTAGTAGTACAATGCGGACGACGATGCAAACATTCCCGCAAATAACAAACACTGCGATTTTTCATCAATTGTAGTACATTCATTCATTCGTACATAGTAAGAGACTGCTCCAAGTTATTATGATTTTTTTTAATATTTCGCGCCAAAAACCTCTCGCTAACGAAATTTCGAATGTGTTTGAACAACACTTTTTTCTGTTTTCGGGTGGAGAATGTTTGTGTATTGGTTATTGATCATTCACGGTATAACAACACAGCTTGAGGCCTTTTTTCTCGCCATTTTTTGTTACTTACTTTCTCAGTATGATTGATCAGTCTCGATCTCATTTTTCCTTTTTATAAGAAAAGTTCCACAACAAATGTTCTACACCAATCTATTTTCCAACCTTGAGTGGTCACCCGAACGCATGCCCACATTAGCATACTCAGTCTTGACGAGGTCAATTTTTTATGTGAATCATTTTTTCTCTCTGACACCCACATGAATGGTATATTGACAAAACGACTGGAATTGAATAAGTGTTTGACTTTTATATCAAAACTGCAAACTTTTTATTCAGAAAAAAAGAGACTACTAAAGAAGGTCTCACAAATCATTTGAATGTCCCCGGATCTGTCATATCCACTTTACTATTCTCTATTCTTATTCTAATTTTTTGTGAAGTGCCGTTTATTTTTTTGTTCTCTATTTGTTTCACCCGTTTTTTTTTCACAAGACATATTGAATTTCTGTAGACATTTGATATTATTTATGCCTGCCTCTTTTTTTCTTCTTGTTTTTCCGATTCTGATAAATTGAGCCAATTTCAGGTGGTTCGCGCGTGCAAAACATCGACATATGACATCATGGTGGAAATGGTGTCAAATGTAAGATTGCACCCGGAAATTGGCGAAGTCACGCATCTACGAAGGAATGAAGGTGTAAGGTTAGTTGTTGGAGAGTTGGTTTCAACGTTGAAACTTCAATTGTGGCACAGCCAATTCGAATCAGAAAAAAGTCGTGTACTTTCAATAATACTGAACATTTTTTTTATTTTCTTATTGTTTGTGTGCTTTTTTTACAAAATAAGATCATGATTGTTTCGTATCATTGATAAAAAATTCATTTTCTTCAAATTAACTCCAAAAATCCCAAACTCCAACCTCTACTGAGCGGAGCTCGAAAAATTATTCGAACTTTAAAGTTTTGTCGCTGGAATACTGCTTTTATGTATCGTGTTTCGAAATTTCCATACTAACCGAAATTGAAAAAAATTCACATTCTCTGAATATTTGATCGAAAAAAAACAGTGCAAACATTCCATTCTTATCATCTTTCCTGTTTCCCTTTTCCTATGCATAACTATAAAAAATATTGATATTTTATTGCTCATATTTCAGATGTTCTAAACGTGTATTAGACGGAATGTGCCTTCAAATGGCGACAACATCGGCTTGTTCGTCCAATTCTACAATTATCAATAATAATAACAAAAGTCCCAACAATTATATATATGGTATGTTAAATGTTTGTGACTCATTTATTTGTATCAACCAAGATTTTTTCAGGAAGTGATTCATGTAGCCATGATCCTTGTTCGTCGGATTCGTATGATCATCATCCAATTATTTCGATAATTGGGCCACTTTATGCACCAGATGATTTTGATGTTCTTGAACCGCTTGGCGAAGGATTTTTCAGCAAAGTTTACAAGGTTCGTTCTAATATGTTTGTTGTCCTTGAAGTTGGTCCTCGTCATTCCCTTTTGGAAAATAGACACAAGTTAAGCCGATAATTGGTGCATTTTTCTTAGGTGAAACATGTGATGACGGGCGAAATATTTGTGTTGAAACAAAACAAACCCACTGGGGGATCAAGAAGGGCAACACATGCGGATGCGGCGAGAGAAGCGGCAATGATGCGAAAATTGAAACATGAAAATGTGCTGGAATTGAGGGGAATTTGTATTTCGCGAGATGAAATGGGAAAATGGGATGCGAATTTGTTGGTTTCTTACTGTCAAGGTGGTAGCCTGTCAAGTTTGGTGCTCGATAAACAGTTTCATTTTTCATGGACCAAAAGGTTAGTTTTGAAAACTATTTCTCTGAAGTAATTGTATTTTGCAGAGTTAGATATGCTAAAGACATAGCATGTGCTATGGAATATATTCACGGACAACAGATTATTCATAGAGATTTGACTTCTTCGGTAAGAATTTTCCCACCACTATTAATAAATATTTATATTTTTCAGAATGTTCTTATTCGACATGATCGAGCTGTTGTCGCCGATTTCGGACTTTCCTGTCCATTTCCAAGACAAGGCGAAAAATTGGCACAAGTTGGAACGACTTATTTCATGAGTCCTGAATGTTTGAAAGAAGAATTCTACGATGAAAAATCGGATGTATTCTCATTTGGAATTATCTTGTGCCAAATGATTGCTCGAGTTGATGTTGATCCGGATGGTGGATTACCGAGAACCAGCAAGTTTGGTTTTGATTACATGTTATTCACTCCGCTTTGTCCGCTCGATACTCCAATCGAATTATTGAAACTGGCATTCAATTCGTGTGTTATGGATCCGGCTGCTAGACCATCTTTCATTGAAGCAAATCGCAAATTGTCGGAAATTATGACCATTTTACCACAAGTTGTTGCGAATTCGAAGACTGTAGATGGATTGTTAAGAGATGGTTAGTTTTTAAAAACATTCGCGTTCAAAATTGTGGTTTTATCTTGAGGAAATTTTTTTTAATTCTGAAAATAACTATACTAGTTTTCATCCAGCTGAAAACTGAGGATTTTTTGGTTTAAATTTGGAGAAGCTTTTTGTTGCAAATAAAAAATATGCATGATTGAAAGCTTCGTGTTATCGAAATGTTGAAAAATAAAAATAAACAAAATGAATTACAGGAAAAGAATCACGACTCGGTCGTAGTCGTTCGGATGCAGCTCTCAAACGACCAAAATCTCTAGCCACAACCACTCGAAAGTTGTCAACCAATTGGAATACGATGGCAGTTCGACCTGTTATTGAAGGAGAAGTCATTGAGGAAACAACAACAATGGCCAATAAAATGGAAGAATTGGCGAGACACGTGGCAAGAGATGAACCCGAATTCAGACATATCAATCCGTTCGTTGGACACGAAAGATTTCGAAACGAAAGAAAGATTCTGCCGCCGAAAAGAAATTTGGAAACGCCGAGAAGACGGAGTGAAACGAAAACGGATGGATGCGCGAGTGCAAGAAGAAATAACGATTCGATTTCAAATTCTAGTAACATAAGGTATCTAAAACTTCCTCCTAACCCATTCAAAAAATTCCTTTACAGTACTCCTCGTCGAAGATGTCTTTCTATGCCATGCTCAATCAATGACACACTGGAAAATGGTCATTATACAAGTTTCTCTTATGATGGAACTTGTACTTCTGTTGGAGTAGAAGATGAAGACGCCGAGTATGTCGATGCGAACTCATCCCCAGCTAGTGGTATCCCGATGGCCTATAGAGATTTCGACAGGGTTAGTTGATAATTTCACTTGCTCTCCAACTATATTTTTCTGTTCAGAAGTTTCTAAAACAAATGATCCGATTCCCATCTCGACGCCATACAATGCATCCTGATTCGGTGGCAAATACAACAAACTCGAGCTTCGAACTTTCAAATTCTCAAAATTCATCACCGACATCATCGAAATGCGCTGTTCGCCGATTTGTCGGAGGCAAAGATGTACAAATTCAAGGAAGTTAGTTTTTGATGTTGTCTATAAAATGTGTTTAAGTGAAAATCAAATTTGGAAACTGTAGTTTTCATAGCTTCATCCTCTTTCGTAGCTTCCTAAATCTCATACATAAGATCACACCACTACATATGTTTTTATAAAGACCAACTCTATTTCAGAAACAATCGGAAAGCGCCCAGCTCCTCTTCCACCTCGTCAAGTTTCAATAATTTCCGAAGAGTCTCAGATTCATATTGACAAGCACAATTCGATAGTGACCTTCAACGATAAACCGACACGTCGCCAAGGACAAAAACGAAAAGGTCGTCGAGTTTGTAGTCGTAGCTCGCAAGAATGCTCAATATTGTAAATTCTTCAATTTCCCGATCTCTCAACATTCTCACTACCCGCCAAAATGTTATTATTCCCCAAATTCTGCTCATACCAAAAAATTTGTCTTACTCGAAAACTGGGTTTATTTCATTTTTGTTTTTTTTTCTCATTTTTTTCCTGATATTCATTCACATTTCTTCTTGTTATTATACGATATGTGCTTTACAGTTCTTTTTCTCCATATAGAAATGTTTTCAAATACTTGGCCTTTTGTTTCGCGTGTTCATATTTATTTTTGAATAATTTAAATGAATGTTCTGATTTTACTGTTACAAGTTGTTTGAGAATCGACTCTGGTATTTTTGATCAACTTTTCTCACTAACACGCCGGATTTCCTTATTTTAAAAGCAATAATTTATATTTAATATACATTTGTTATTTACTTTAATGCATCAAGTAGTTCTTTTCTTCCTAGAACTTTTCCGAATTCAATATCTTCCAATTCTTGTTCATCATCTGTGATTGTCGAACTTGTGGAAATGTCACTTTCGTCATCAGAAGAATCGAAATCCTCTTCGTTATCTTCTCCGTTTTCCAGATTTTTCATTTTTTCTTGCTTATCCATTCGTTTTCTCAATTTATAATCCACAACATCTTCTGAATCTGACTCATTTTGTTGAGCCATTAAATCCGGCACATCGAGGATGATTGGTTCAATTGACAGGTCTTTTTGAAGTTTGTCGAATTTCGAAGTTGATCGGCAAAATGATTCGTGGAATGCTAGCTCTTGCTGTGGTAGAAAATGACGGAAATTGTACGAGCATCTGAAAAAAATTATAATACACAAGAATGTACTCGGTAATACGCGCTCTATTGATGACATTTTTGAGCGTTGGATGAAATAGGTTTACAAAAATCAACATTGAACATTGATTTCCACGAGTCAGAATACTCGCAGAAGTTCATTTGAAAAACATACTTCAAAAATTGGGTTAAGTTCTATGGTACGCGACTTCTACGTCTGATTCCTGATACATCTATGATTTGTGACTGTTTTTTAGTAATAGTCAATTACGTAGAAACCTATATTTTGTTTGTCAGCGTTGAAAAATCATCACAATCAGACAATAATTCAGTGGATTTTTACATATCAAATCAGACTTTAGTCTGAGCTCTCGAGCAAAGACTTCGGTCTATTGAAAGTAAAATTGTAAATCATACGAAAATTGTTTTGGATGATATCTGAAAAATGCTTACCTTACAAACTTCAATGAATTCGGGTGATATTTCATTGCTTCCATACGACATTTCAGAATGTGTGAATTGAACTCGATTGCAGAAACCTATATTTTCATAATAAATTTTTCTTTCCGCTTATAAAATACCTTATGATTCTTGTTGTATGGACAATTGATGGCGAGATTTGTTTCTTCTTCCCTAGAAAATACACTTTTTTATTCTTATCAGTCGATTGTTTGATTTTATCTGTTTCTTGATCAATATATTTTAAATAGTATTTATAAGCTGATTTCAGAATGAATAGGAAAGAGGAAGAAATATTGCAAATGGTTAGAGTGAGAATTCAAGATTATCCAGATTTGGACAGTGAACCAAGTGAACCCAGACCGCAAGAATGTTGTGGTCAAAGTTGTAAACCGTGTGTTTTTGATATTCATCGAAATGATATCGTGAGATGGGCTAAGGATTGTGCCAAGAGAATGAAATACGATGGTGAGAAGTTTTTCATGTTGCCTTATTGGTTCAATAAACGGAACTGTGATTTGCGGCTTCGAAACAGATTTTTCTAAGCCATGAATCAAGTTTATTTCTCTGAACAGTAGCGAAAATTCAAAACTGTGTTTTTTATTTGAAACTGATTTTTTTCCAGGAAATTTCTAGTTTTGTATGAGGCATGAGCTCGTAGTTTCAATTTCCAGCATAAATTACTTTCAACCCTATTTGTTAAAAAAAGGGGTTTTTGGAATTCTTTGACCCGGAAAATCCGATACTGATGCTATTTTGCACTTTAACGTTTTTTTTTTCAAAAATAGAAAACTTTACATTCTCAAGAGAGATCGAAGTGAAGCTTTAATTGGCTTGTAGAAGTTCAGAATTAATTTTAACTTCTTAGCTCCAAAAAAATTAAATTATGTGATATACTTTTTAAAAAAGCCTGTTGAATTTTGGACTATAACTCTTGAGTTTCATTTTTGAAAGTGTATGTTCTGACTTTGGTTATCATAAGTTTTGCTGCACTTCCATTTTTTAAATATTATCTTTGAAAAATCCAAAAAATAGGGTTTGACTATGTTCTAATTTAGTAAAACTTTGTGTGTTTGTAACTATTTTACTATATCCAATGATTTTCAGATTCTAATACACTTCACAATTATGTTTTTGGAGTCGATGACGAAAATCCGGAGAGGAACTTTGCAGATTTTGAATTGAAAAGTTATGTGTAAGTTTAGTGATATTTGAAGCAGTTAAAAACTTTATATTCCAGAGTTTTCGATATAATTTCTACCGAAAATCTTAGCACCGACACCAAACTTTTTCGTTTCGAGAACAAAAACATCACAAATATCAATAGCTTACCTATCGGAACTCATTTGCGCGCGAGGTGAGTCTTCATCTGGAACAATATGATTAACTTTCATTTCGAAGAGCATTAACTTGCCTTCTCGCTGTGATTTAAGTGTTGTCGCTTCTGACATTTCTGAATTTTCTTTTATTTCGTTTTGTTTTTGTTTTGGTCTAAATATCTGTTTTGTAAAAGCAACTTTTTCTATGTAAAAAAAAGGAAAATTATTTCACAAGAATTTATTTATTCAAATTGAAAAAACCCGCGAAGGATAACAATGAGTGGGCGACAACAAGCAACGAGCAGGTATAATAACGATTAATTTCATTTCATTTCATCGATGGGTATTGAATCTCCAGCACTTTCAGCGTTTTCTCCTTGATTTTCTTCTCCTTTCTCTTCTTCCGGTTCTAACTGAAATTAAGACGACTGTTTTACCCTCCAATTTAATCTAAAACTAACCCCATTTTTGTAAAGTTCTGCATCGTATAATGATTTTTTATACTTTGGTCTTTCTATCTCATGACCACGATAATATTCGAATTCTGGAAAAAAAACTCCTCATGTGAGATACGGTATCAGTTAACTTACTGGAAATTGCATCGGCGGCAGTGTAACCGTCCACATCAATCATATATCGGCAGATTAGATAACCTGTGCGGTTCAACCCGTGTGTACAATGAACACCAATCAATTTACCATCTGAAATAATAGAAATGACTGTTTTCTTGGAAAAAGGTTTCTCACCGTTCTGTGGATCTTCTATGAAGTCTTTACAAGTTTGGATAAATTCTTCGACTAAATCTTCCCGTTCATTTACTTCGTGGCCAGGACAGTTGAGCTTTCTGCAAAAAATAGAGAAATATGTTAGTTGAGGTTTAGAAATCACTCACACATAACCAACATTATAGTCTGCCCACTCGCTTTTTCTATAATAGCGATCTGTGTTAGTTAAATCGACGACTAATCCAATCTGTTTTCCGGCTCGTTGTGCCATACCCATCAAACTTGCCACTCCAAACTGCAACTCTTGCGGCATATTTTTACCAGCAAAAAATGAACTGTCCAGTGGTGTTTTGAATGGCACAAAGCGTGTTCCATCGATATCTCGCCCTACATTGTCATATCTTTCCCATCTGAAAAACATAATTTAAATACTTTCAAGTATTGAATAACATCTAACCTGTCTGGAAATCGTCTACCTTGATATTTAGGCCTATCATTATATGATCTTCTCCTATGATAGCTATCATCGTGAGACATTTCTGAAAAGCAAAAAAAGAAGTTTTTGGAAGTAAAATAAATTAAAAATAATAAAAACAAGGGGTGGGGCCACGCGCGCTACACTCCGCACACACTTTTTGCAATGGCGTCGCATGCATTCCGTTTTCCCGCTTTTTTCTGTGATTCATCACTATAGTTACTGTAGTTTGTAATATTCTATAAATTTATAAATTAGAGTGAATCGAGTGATTCTCTAGTGTAAAGGTTAAGATTCACTATTTGTTTAGCAAAGGACCATCCACATAGTCAATGTTTATACTATAGTACTGTGTACAAGGTCATATGAAGGGCAATTACACGATAGGTAGGCGACTGCCATTTTGGCACTTTTTTCAACAAAAAACCGGTTGTGTTATCTTTCCATATTTTTTTCACACTCGGATTCAGTTTGCTATTTAATCCGAACCAGGAATGATAACCTTATCATATTAGTTTCAGTTACCGAAACCTTTATATTTTCTGGTTTTCTTATTGGTGGTATCATTCTTCTTCTTCTTACTGTAAATATATCCTTGCAGGCCGAAAAAAGTAAGTTTGAATAGAAAATGTAGCAAATTGTAAATTCGATTAGATTCCCGTTCTCAAATTCTTTCTGACCTTGACAAGTTTCGCTGATAAAAAACAATAAAAAATAACAAGAATTTTAGAATAATGACACGGTCTAATTTGTCAAATAGTAGTCTATTGTTTTCCACTTAAAATTGTTCTATTCACATTTTTCAAAAATATCGAATTTGCGCCAATCATTTCTTTAAAACTCTCACATATATACACTATTTCCTCGGCTACCTCCGGTCATATCGAGGTCAATCGCAACCCCCTTTGACCACTAATCTTTTTTACGTTTTCATTCATTCATCATGACTGATTTTGGTTGTCGTGTCAGGCAGAGAAAAAAGGGAGAAAATAGAGGATAATCGCTATTTTGACCAAAACCTTTTTCACTTTTCTCTGCTTTATAAAAATCCTATTATTAACCGCAATGAAAGGTGAACATTTTATCATTTTGTTGTTGATCTTGATTGTTTTTCCCAGGTTTATTTCATATTATATATCATCGTACGATCCATTTTTCTCGATAATATCTGATCTTGACTGGTCAATTCGAACCTTTTATCTGATTTTTTGTTTCGAAATATGCACTTTTTGGAAAAAAGTACAAGTATATAAATATACTGTCAAGTGTTTATTTTCATACAGGTATTTTTCAAATACAATTTCATTCAAGGTGAAATTTTTGACCGATTTTTAAATATGGATATATTTCAGAAAATTTTTTCTTCATCCATTTTCAAAAAAAACCCCCGAAAAGTTCTCTGAACCTGACCAAAATTTGGAAAATAAGCTCGAGTCAGATGAAGCAGAAAAAACCATTTTGTTCTCAAAAAATTCCTTAATAATTAGGTTCGGTTTCAACTAAATAAAATTTCACTCTGAATTTGTAAATTAGAAACTTTCTAAAGCGGAATTTTTATTCCGAACTACAGACTTTTAACTTCTTTCAAGTTTTAACTTTTTGCTTAAAAATCCCTTAAAGGTGTTGTAAAGGGACTCGACAAGTTGCTCTTAAATGAAAGAGCACATTTTTTTTAGGTGGAACCCTTGAGGGATTTTTTACCGAAAAGCCTCATATTCGAGAAAATTTTGGTCAAAGTTAGAAATTTGGAAACTTTCAACGTATAGCTATACGTTAAAAGTTTCCAAATTTCTTTTTTCAAATGAAATTTTCTCGAAAACTAGACTTTTCCGTAAAAAATCCTTCGACGGTCTTACCTAAAAAAATGTGCTCTTTTTTTTAAGAGCAACTTGCCAACTCCCTTTACCCCACCTTTAATGTTCTGCTATAAAAAACTTTCCAATTTTCCTTGTGCTCTTGTTCTATTTTTTAAGCAACACCCTGAATTATAAATCAATAACATAAAACATCGACAAAACTTATTGAAAACTTAAATTATAATCATCCCAGAGTCACAATGTTTTCAGAAAAAATTTTCAGCTATTTGAATGGAAGATCAATTCTGAATTACTCCTCAGAACACGTTTCAGAATAAATTTAAACATTTTTACGTAAACTTTTATCTCTTTGTTTCTCCAATCCAAAAAAGTTTCACGTAAACAAAGTAAAAAGTTATTTTTTTGAAATGTATGTTGAGTAGGTATTTTGAACCTCATTTTCCATGTAAAATTCAAATAGCTGAAACTCACTTCATTGGAAATATTATGATTTCTCATTTCGGAATGCTTCTACAAACAGTGTTGGCTTCTATTTTTATTGGTATTGATCCAGTCATCAAACCCATAAAAAAAAATCGAAATCCTATTACTTTCCCAACCTAACCTATGCTAATTCCGACCTACTTACATTTCCCTCAAAAAATGGGCGTTTTACTTTTTTCTATTCCGTATGTTTCTCTTTTTCTCTTAACCACGGTAAAAAAAATATACTTTTTTTTGCCTGCGCTCTTTTCTCACCCTATTTTTCAACCTTTTTTAATGTTACATTTTTAGCCTAAAATGGCGTCAGAAATCAGACTTCGGAAACCGGTCAAATCATCCGAAATGGAATCGGAACAATTGAGCAAGAAGAGCACAAAACAATCTAGTGCTATCGAAACTTTTCTCTTCCGCTCTCTATTTTCTCGAATCACACTTGTTTTGTTCTATTCATTCTGGTTCTTGTTTGGTGTCCTTGTTCTTCGAAAAACTCAAAATGCCATCGCTGCTGTTAGATATGTGAAATCGAATTCCGAATCAGTTTCATTGCGACTAATCGAAGAATCGAGAGAGTTTTCCGATTTGATCAAAGTGCTCGATCAAAAGTTCCCTCGTCCACCAGCATTCTTTTTGTTAAATCAACATGCTCTCAATATGACTGATAATTTCCTTTGTAATACTGCCACTTTCCCCGGAGCACATGAGCGATTCATTTTTGTCACATTGGATACTGTAGCTCGAGATACTATCAAGAAACGATGGCCAAATATTCAACAATTCCATTGGCCAACACCTTCACTTTACGTGAGTCAATTTTCATATACATAATAGTCATGTTTACTAGTAGACCAACGAAAGAGAACCTGTTCCTTGTTTTTTCTTCTTTGTGGTTTTCTAATTAGTAATACGGTAGTATATTTTTTCATGTGACATATTTATAGAAACCGTTCTCCTTTGCCGAAGGAGCATACCAAACTATCTATCTTCTTCGATCTAATATTGCTCTAGCACTTATCAAAAAGTGAGTTGAAGTGTTAAAATCTTAAAATTTCAAGCTATGTTTTGTAGAGGAAAATCGTTCTGGATGATGCAGCAGGATACATTCTGGCGGAAATCGATTTTCGATTTAAACTTTGAAGATGACATGTCTTATGATGCGATTTTCGATCAATTAGGAGAGGAAGACTCATTGAGAACTGAATGGGTGAATGGCGCAAACTTCTTCATTCGAGCAAATAATCATACCGAATTGTTCTTTGAGAGTTTATCAGAGAAACTGGCTCATTGGTATACTCCTGATATGGGAGTAATGATTCAACAGTGTCAAACTTGGGATAGACCAACTTGCGCATATGTACCGCATAAGTAAGTCTAGGAAAATACTTGAAGGCGAGGTCCTGGTACTTTTCCATTTAGCTTTTCTCAAATTTAAAAGTCTCATAGAGTTGACCTTCTGATCATCGTAATATATTTTTTCTATCGGGAATTTTGGTGTTCTCTTGAATTTGACAGAGATGAATGTTTATGTTTTGGGAATTTGTTTGAAAATTCAAATAGCGGCAAAAGTTTTATCTGACTTGATGGTAAGCCTTTTACTGTCAATTATCTTTTTTTTTTGAGGTTTATCAACATTTTTAAACAGTAACATATTTTTACTGCTTCATAGACAAAATATATGAAATCAATTATTGTGATGTATCGTTGTTCAATTTGTGAGTTAAATTTTCTGATATAGACATCATCAGGTATTTATGAATTTGAATTCTTGAAAAAAACATCATCAACTAAAAAGCGGTGAAAATATAAATTGACAAAAACCCCATTTGAAACAGAAGTTAAAAATTTCTATATAAAAATCACAAAATCACAATATTTTCAATGAGTTTCACACATTAAAATTTTACATGGAAAAAAGTTTTGAATTACATCCTCAACATACGTTTCAAAAATTCTCGAATCCAAAAATTTTCACATAAATAAAAAATGTATATTTTGAAACGTATGTTGAGTGAAATTCAAATGACTGAAACTGAGTTGGCTGAAAGTATTGTGATTTCAAAATTTGGGATGCTTATATTGACAGTGTTGGCTTTAATTTCAGATAGATTTTGTTGATTTCTATTGGTATCGTATTTAGCTGAGGGTGTTGCTTTAAGGTGAAAAATTCTACAATCTGAATTTCATTTTCAGACTACTCTTTTTTCAAATCTGAATGGTTTTCTGAAAACTTCTCAGGTATATGTACCCGTTTTAGAAATTACTGATTTTTGGCTCATCACCAAATATAGTTTATCTTGTAGATTTAATATCAAAACATTCTGGTATCTTGCTCTGAAAAATTTAACTGCACCCTTTCCGGGGTATTCACAACTCTTCAAGATCTCACAACAACAACAAAATTCCATTTTCAGATTCATATATTCTTGGGAATGGATGTACACTGGACAGAAGAATCCTCCATACCTTATGCAACTTGATTGTGAAACTGATGGTGGTTCGAAATTAATGCAACTCGGCAGATATGGATTCCATTTCGTCAACTCAGATGGAACTTGTAATAATGAAAAGATTGCTTTGGCCAAACAACGGATGGAAAATGGAACTGTCGAAGTGAAAATGTCGCAAAATCTTCCATCTTGGGGTCGATTACAATTCAAGGCATATTGGTGGATCGTCGAATACATGCTATCAACTCCGATTATCGGACACTATCTTAAACCATATTTGGCGATGGTTGGATTCATTTTAATGATCACAATCTGATCTTGGAAAAGATAATAATTTGAATACGGGTTATAGCTCAACTCTGAATAAATTTTTATTGAATTTGTTTTGTTAAAAATTGTTCATTTCGCGCAAAAACACCAGAGCAAAAACGAATTTTTATTTTATTTTTCGAAGTTTTCAATATTTCCAGAATAGGTGGAGGTTTATCTCGACAGTACACTCCTACTGCAATTGGGCCAACTTGGTTTGAA
>LR552990.1:0-17834 GCA_900536415.3 Caenorhabditis sp. 38 MB-2015
CTAAGCCCAAGAACCCCGAACGAACCCCAAGAACCCCTAAGCCCAAGAGCCCCTAAGCCCAAGAACCCCTAAGCCTAAGAGCCCCTAACTAAGCCCAAGAGCCCCTAAGCCTAAGCCTAAAAGGCTAACCTCATTTTCAAAAATTGGTGTAAATTATTCACGCCCATAAACCTTTTACACACTTCCCTCCTATTGTCTCTCCAACACACAAAAAAAAACGAAACATTTGGGCGCGCGCGCGCATTTCGTGACACATTAAAATGCAAATTTAGCACCATCTCCATTTCCACTTGTAGTAGTAGTAGTATTAGGTGAAGAATAAAAGGGGCGAGTTAGTTACAATTTTTGGGGGGCGCCAACAGATGGCGAACTAAATTGACATTTTCAACGTCGTCGTTCATGAAATTGCGCATTGTTATTGGATTTCTTTTTTTTTTTTGAATGAATGAATGAATGTAGGGCCTAAGCCTAAGGACCTAAGATCCACAGTGTACTGTATTATGGTACGTAATGTACTGTAACATGGTGCATAATCTACTATATTATGAAACACAGTACATCGTATTACGGTTCACAATATACTGTATATATTATGGTACCTAAGGTACTTTAACATGGTGCATAATCGATTGTATCATAGTCCACAGTATACTGTAATATGGCTCCAGGTGTACTGTATTATTGTCCCTTGATCTACTGTATTATGGTACTGTATTAGGCTGGTAGTACTGTGCTCCCCAGTGCCACTAATTTAAAAGAGGGCCATATACTTTTGGGAAGTCAACACGTGGATTTCATCCAAGTACACTTTGAGCTTCAAAAGTTAACCTGCTCCTTTAAAAATGACTACTGTAGTTTTCGAAATCCGTGTATTTTGTCGTAAATTAGGGTGTTTGAAGTACGTGAATTTGTGCATTTTCACGTAAGATCTGGTGTTTTTTTAAATAGATGACTTATAATCATCAAAAACTTCTTCAACTTGTTAGTTCTCCAAACAACCTGCACATCTGATTAACAGGTAGTACTGTACCTATCTTGAATCTGTGCATTTTCACGTCAAATCTGGTGTGCTTAAAGAACTAACCTAGATCCATCAAAAACTACTTCAACTTGCCGGTTCCAGTGTAACAATCTTCTTCGAACAACCTGCACATCTAACTGACAGGTAGTACTGTAGTATTCTCAAATCTGTGCATCTTTGCGTATAACCAAAAACTTCTAACTGTGCATTTTCGCGTAAGATCTGGTGTTTTCGAAGAACTCACCTAGAACCATTGAAAATTACTCCAACTTGCTAGTTCAAGGGCTAAACCCTTTTCTCCAATACTCTTCAAACTCCCTGCACATCTAAATACGGTAGCTATCTCGAATCTGTGCATTTTCACGTAAAATCTAGTGTCACTTTATTTTATGAAGTTCAAAAAAAAAACTTTTTTCCAAAAAAAAGAAAAGCGTGAACTTTTTCTTTTACATCCACGTGTATCTAGGTCACTGAGTCAATTCCCAACCCAAAAAATGAAACGTCATTCATTAATTTTGCCACATCATTTTCCAATCAATAAAGTTTTGCTGAATTTCGGGTGAGCTTCAATTTTCGCCTAGGCCACGCCCCTTTTTCCCAACTATTGGCTCGAGAAAAATGGGCGGCGCTTACTAGGCGAATTTTCAACGAACCTTCTTTTTATTTTTGTGTTTTTGTGTGAAAACATTTTTTTTTTTTCCTGGGATGAGGGTAAAAAACGAGGAAAACCGTTCTAAATATACATAAGAGGGAAAAAAGTGGGCGTGGCCAGGGGCAGGTGCATGCGCAGATGGTATATGCACACACTTTTCTCCCCATTTCTGTACTTATTCGTGATTTTTCTCCTTTTTTTTTGGTATATAACATAGTTTTTGTTGTTGTTGTAGAAATGGCTGATGTATTCGCTAGTTATGATCCCAAATTATTGATGTCGATATTGGCGAGCGCGGCGACGACTGCGACGATGCGAGAGTCGCCTATTGCTGACTCGCATACGGATGGAAGCGAATCGCCGGAAGAGGAATTCGATGCGACGAGTAGTAGGATGATGGTGGAAGAGCCGCCGGTGAAGAGGAGAAGGAAACCGGATGGTGAGTGGAGAAAAAATTTTAAAAAAAAAGTTTTTGGGGGTGAGCGGGATCGAACCAGCGACCTCGCGATTAAAAAACCAACGCGTTGCCACTGAGCCTTCCATGCATTGAGTGTGTGTAGGTGAGATGGCCAATATATTTTTGATGATTTTCTTCATATTTCAAAATTATTGTCAAATTTCGCCGCCTAAAAATAACTTTTAAATATTTTTTTTCGAAAATTTGTATCAATTTTTGGCATAAATAGTTCGTCTTACTGTAGCTTCACTTTTTGGCGCCAAAAAATCTGGTTAATTTTGTAGATCCCAAATTTTGAATCCATGTTTTCGCGCCAAAAATCTGTCTTACTTTAGGTCCTATTTTAGCGGGAAAATCTCAATTTTTGAATTTCACCATAGCTCTCAAAAATGCCATATCAAAATTTGTTCTTCTAATATCCCATATTCAAGGTCTTACTGTACTTCAGGTCCCAGTTTGGCGCGAAAACCCCAAATTTCAAAATCCTCAACTTCCCAAAAGTCCATTGACCTTTTCTGCCCCTTTCCCAATATAGTACTAGTACTATATCTAGCCTTCTCCCATCCATAATCAAACAAATAAAGTACTACCAGCCACCGGGTCCCCAGCCAGCCAGCCACTTTTAGATATCCCCAACTATTCGGCCAGTCAGCTGCTCAAACATTTGACCACTAGCACTATTTGGTTGAATATATATATAAAATAATAATAGTAGTAGTAGTTTATTTTGGTCATTTCGATAAGTTTGAACAGCCGCTTTGACCTTTTTGGTTTTGAAAAGTTGGTAAACCATCTGGCGACATGTGTCTCCCGGTTTTTGAATTAAGTTGCTTCGAGGTCGTTACTTTTCTTTTTGCTTATTCAACAGATGTTTTGTATGAAAAAGAAAAATCAGTAATCGCCACCATGTGGGGTCGAACCGGCGACCTTCCAATCGTGAGACGCGCGCGCTATCCAGTACACCACGCTGTAGATGTTTGCTGTGCGCCTGAATTGTTAAGATAAGCTAGCTGTTTTCGATTAAAAATGACGATATATCAGCACGTAACTTCCTGTTTCTGAAATAATGAAAAACATATCGTGACAATCGTCATTTTTCTCCAGAGCATTCACATAAAAAGTGCACACATGCGATATATTAGCCAACATTTTTCGGCTCCCACCCGTGAAAATTCTAGCCAATTTCACTTTTTTCTGTTGTTTTTGTTGTTTCAAGACATGTAGATCTTTTCTGGTCCGAAAAAAAAACTTGTTACAACTTTTTTTTGGCATCTTCCGTCACAAAAAATTGACATAAATCACCGTGACACTTAATTTTCTCTTCCTTTTTTGTTGAAAATTCTCTTCTTTTTTTGGCCATACGGTAATAAGAAGTCACTTTTTTGTTGTCCTATAATTGGAGCGGCACGGAAGAGCCAAAAAAGGGAATGACTCATTCGATAAGTTGCAATTTCCTGAGCTTACGCAACTCGCCTTTCTTTTGTATGTACAAAGGTGTCGGCGCGTGTCGAAATTAGGGTGACAGGTGTCTTTATCTTAACAATTTGGTCTGCAAACAAGTATCTCTTCCTAGCCTAGTGGTTAACGCGAGCGCCTCACACGGGGAAGGTCGCCGGATCGAATCCCAGCTGTGTCGAACTATTTTTTTTTCTTTTTTTTACGCAATCAATCACCAATACATAAACAATATCGGTTAATCCCTGTGAGACCCTGTCAACAATATTGGGAAGTCAATACAGTACCACTTCGCCCATCAAAAACACCGCATTTCTCGTCACAGCCCATATCATTTTTTTTTCTTGCTGTGCTTCATTAATTATGCATACATACACCCTGAAGCGTCAAAAAAAATGGGGTGTTTTGAAATTTGCCGCCATTGAAAGCGTTTCGGGGACGTGCAGTGGTTTTTTGTTGGGCGTGATGGAGACATACGGTGGTGGTGGTGTATGATTGATGGTGTATTGTATTGGTGACATATGGTTCGAGAAGCAGATTAGAACTCTCGTTCTCGTCGTTGTTAAGAGTAGCAGAATGGTGGGAAAGTTGGTGTGAACGATGGGTGTTTTGGGTGGAGGCAGATTTGTAAGCTTTGACTTCCCAAATTATGAAAATTGAGGGTCTCACAGGGATTATCCGACAGTCATTGTTTGTGTACAGGTTATTGTGATTTAGGTGATTGATTGCGTGGAAGAACAGTAATCCTGGGTTACTACGAAATAGTAAGCAGCGAATTTCCAACTCTTTTCAAAAAAAAAAAAAAAAATTAACACAGGTGGGATTCGATCCTGCGACCTTGCACGTGTAAGACGACTGCGTTAACCACTAGGCTGAGAAGAGATATTTGATAGAAGTCCAAATTGTTAAGATAAGGTAACTGCAACTTTTGGTTCATAATGTTGAAAAGCTAGGTGACTTCAACTTTTGGCTCCATTTTATACGTTTTTAATCTCAGATTCTTTACTCGAAAACTTTATGTTTGAATCTATAAGCACAGCATTTGATTTTTGGATCCTAAATTTACATTTTGAGCTCAGCTCAGACCTAGACACAGAACGGTTTTCATTCCAATATGTCAATTTTTGTAGGCCTGAATTTCCTAAGCCTGAAATGAGACGGTATCTAAGACTAGGCCCGTATGAGATTAAGCCTAAGCCTGTGTATGTAGCATTAAATAGGCATAGTTCAGCTTGTTTATTCAAACCATCCAATCAATCTACAGTAACCCAATCCTACCTAAATCCAAATCCAATCAAAAAGTACTCGATCAAAAAAAAAAAACAACTTGTCTCCTCCCCTCCTTCTTCTCCTCCCATCACCAAATAATGTCTAAATGTGTCCAGATGTTATACACCAAGTGGGTGGCAAAGCATGGTCATGTCGCTCCGCCCACTTTCTTTTTTTTTTCTGTTTCATCAACTAAACTATTTGCGTATTTTTGCAGCCAAGAATATTGTACGAGTTTCGGACGAGATTGAAGAAGAGAAACAGCATCACAATAACAGTACAATGACGTGTGATGATGGAGCAGATGAGAATAATGTGGCGGCGAACACGACGACAAGGATTATTGGTAGTGAGGTTGGTTTTTTTTTTTGTTTCAAATTCTTTAACTTTTGATAAAATCGAAAAAAAAAGAAAGGAAAAATCCAAGACGGATGCGGGGTTCGAACTCTGCACCTCGTGGAGGATAGGCGCAAGCGCTCCCACCTACTCTATGCTGACATGTTTGTTTGCTGTTGGAATTGCCTTTTTGAATGGGACGTTCTCGGAAAAAAGAAAAAAAAAAAGTTTTTAAAAAGTTTTTTTTCGCGCCACTTTTGTGGAACGTGGATTTTGTGTCGGTAAAACTGAGTAATTTGGAGTTTTAAATTTTTGCGTCATTATTTTTAAACGCGGATTTTAAGCTGCAAAACTGAGACAATTGATTTAATTTGACAAAAATTAAACTTTTTGGCGGAAAGTTTAGAAATTCAAATGTTTATTTTTCGCGCCATTTTTTGAAACGTGGATTTTTTGGCGGTAAAACGGAAAGTTGATCCAAGATATCATCTCTCTCTCTCTCTCAAAAATATTCAAACATCCACCAAAAACAGGTCCGAACACCCAAAGGCAGATGTTTTCTCCTCCGCCACAGATTTTATCTCTAAAGATTTGTAAATCATAAAAAAAAACTAGATTACCGAAAAGAAGTTGGGCAGGTGCATATATATATATATATATCTATTAATTACCCTTATGTCTTCCAGAATTTCCCTAATTTCTTCAACGAACAACTTCGAATCTTGACATCGGGCGCAACTGCATCATCAGATGAGACCACATCAACGACCTCTTCCTCTTCATCACACCAATTGGTGCACATGCGCCAAGAGAATAGCACCAATTCGCCAGCTGAAACCGAGACTGACATCTCGTCAACGTCAAAGGTACGTTTGTTCGCTTCTTTATGCTAATTTTTTTTTGTTCATGTCACTTTACTCTCAAATTGACACGTAATTTTGAAAAGAACGTCACATTTAAAAAGGCATTTCCAACTGCACACCAACATGGTAACAAGGAGTAGGTGGGAACGCACGCGCCTATCTTCCATGAGGTGCAGGGTTCGAACCCCGAAGCCGCCTCAGTTTTTTTTTTTTTTTTTCAAAAACTACCGTAGTTTTTTATTTTGAAAAGAAGCAAAAACTCGGATCTTGTGAGAAGAAAAAACAATAACAATAATCCATCACATATAAGTTGAATATTGCCTTCGAAAAAATAATAATAATAATCTTTTGGGTGTCATTGGTCACGCAATGTTATACTACTTTTTTTCTGGGAGAACCGTGTAATTAGAGAGAACGGGTATAGGAAACGGAGAAAATGAAGTTTATGTATATATAGCGGGGGATTTTGGCGCGAAAAGTTTGAATTTGAAATTTAAGAAAATAGAAAAAATGTGTAAAACGTAGTTTTTAAATCCAATTTTCAAATTTATCGTGGAAAATTTTGAAAAAATATTTTTTTTAATTTAAAAATTTTAAATTTCTATTTTCCCGCCAAAAAATTGAAATTGAAAGTTTCGCGCCAAAACTCTAGAATTCAAAAATTGACACAAAATTTTATTTTGTAATTTTTTTGGAGTTGATTTTGAAAGGTGGATAATTGGCGGCAAAAGGCATTTTTCGAATTTTGTCGATTTTAGACCCAAAATTAAAAAATTCAAATTTCTATTTTTGGCACCCGAAAATGGGATTTAACAGTTTAATTGATTTCCAACCTAAAATCTGGAATTTCGGTGCCAACTAGACTCTAGTTTACAAATTGGGAATAGAGAATTTGAAAAAAAAAACAGAGAAAAGAACTTCAAAAAAAAATTTTTACCGAAAATTAAAAAAAAATTTCGCACAAAAACTTAAAAGTTCAAATTAAATCTTTAAAAAGACATGAATTATGACCTAATTTTGAATTAAAATTAAATTTTATTTTTAAATTTTGGGTTCAAATTAAAAATTTTTGTCGTCAAAAGTGTAAAATTTCGCACAGAAACTAAAAAACAAGGAAAATTTGAAGTTGGCCCTTAAAAAGCCTGAATTAGGGCCTAATTTTGAGCCCAAACTAGGCCTATTTTCAGGCCCTCAAAACCAACCAAATTACTTCCAGAGCCCTGCCGAAAACATTCCACACTCGGAAATCGCCTCACCCTCAAGCACACCACCACCCACCACCACCACCCATCACACCATTATCAGCGACGAGTTATCAATCTCAACAACACCCACCATCTCATTCACACCAAATGGAAGTATTCCATCGCCAGGAACCGGGTATTCATGGAGTATTCGACGAGGTTGGTCAACATTTTTTTTTTTTTTTTTTTTTGAAAGTTGGGACCTTCAAAAAGAGGGGCCGCGTCGTCGAACCACTTGTCATATTATTATTATTATTAACTTGATACACATATGGCGACACCACTCGCACATAACAACTTTTCACTAACCCAATTACTAACATTGACTATGTTTTTCTTCATCCCTTTATTTTAATATATAGACTTTTTCTTGTCAATTTTTACACTGAAAAGGGGCTGAGATTTTGAAGTGGGGAGGCAGGCCAGGATAGGCCTTTTGGAATCAGGTCCGTTTTTTGAGCCTTTTTTTAGACCTGGATAGGCCTTTTGGAATCAGGTCCGTTTTTTAAGCCTTTTTTTAGACCTGGATAGGCCTTTTGGAATCAGGTCCGTTTTTTAAGCCTTTTTTTAGACCTGGATAGGCCTTTTGGAATCAGGTCCGTTTTTTTTAGCCTGGAAAAGAGTAGAAAATATGATTAAGTTTGGTTTTTACACCTAAATTTCGAAAATTTTTCACAAAATGTTTTACTTGGGCACAAAAAGCAAATTTTTTTTACACTTTTAGAAAAAAATTGACATTATTTTTTGAAATCGGAAATTTTCCCGCCAAAATTTGAAAATATCGATTTTCCCGAGAAATTTTGGATTTTTAAAATCGATTTTTTGAAAAAGAAAAATTTTTTAAAGCATAGTTTTTTTGAATTTTAATTTTTCTCGCCGAGATTCTAAAAATTCGAATTTTTGGCGCCAAAGTTTGAAAATATCGAATTCTTTCCGCCAAATTTTAAATTTCAAACTGATATTTTTATGAATTTTGAAAAAAAAGTTGAAAAAATCATGGTTTTTTTTTGAATTTTTACTTTTCCCGCCAAGATTTGAAAATTTCGGATTTTTGGTGCCAATATTTGAAAATATCGATTTTTCCCGCCAAATCTTGGATTTTTGAATCGATTTTTTGAAAAAGAAAAATTTTTTAAAGCATAGTTTTTTTGAATTTTTACTTTTCCCGCCAAGATTTTGAAAATTCGGTTTTTTGGCGCCAATATTTGAAAATATCGATTTTTCCCGCCAAATCTTGGATTTTTGAATCGATTTTTTGAAAAAGAAAAATTTTTTAAAGCATAGTTTTTTTGAATTTTTACTTTTCCCGCCAAGATTTTGAAAATTCGGTTTTTTGGCGCCAATATTTGAAAATATCGAATTCTTCCCGCCAAATCTTGGATTTTGTAATTTTTGCGTCAATATTCTGAACACTAAAAAATTAAAAAATTTTTGAATTTTTACTTTTCCCGCCAAGATTTTGAAAATTCGAATATTTGGCGCCAGAATTTGAAAATATCGATTTCTCCCGCCAAATTAAACATTTTTGGCACCGATATTTTGAACACTAAAAAAAATTAAAGTTTTTTTGACCTGAAATTTTACAATCTAGAGTTGAAAAATTTTTTCCTTTAAAAAATCGATAAAAATTTGAAAATATCGATTTTCCCAGCCAAATTTCACATTTTGATCTCAAAAATCAAGAATTTTCCACATCCAGAAGACTCCTGAGCTCATATCCAGATTTCATATCTCTAGCTCCTTGACCTACACTCGCACCAAAATGAGAAGTGATTCGACCTTCCCTAACCCTCCCCCCCCCTCGCCTGTTCAATTTTTTTTTGCTGAGTCCCAACTTTCAGAAGGCAAACTCGCTTGTCCGACTCCCGGATGCGATGGTTCTGGCCATCAGACCGGCCTCTACACACATCATCGAAGCCTTTCCGGATGCCCGAGAAGACCCGACAAAACGGTGATTCAAAGTAAGTCCGCGCAAAAATAGAACCCACCGAAAAATAAGAAAAAAAGAATATTAATGTCTTTTTCTTTGTCTTGCCACCACCCTAATTTCATGCATTTTTTGGTAAGAAAAAGAGTGAAAACCTGGAGGAAGATTGAACGATTTTCGTGGCGACGAAAACTATTTTTTTTTTTCGCTTCCTACTTGAGTCAACAAAAATGGGGAACTTCTTGTGGCAGTAACGTTTTTCTCACTGGCTTACAGTACGCTATTCGCTGCGAAATATATCTGAAAAATGTTGTGCGCCTTTGATTTTTCAACAAAAACAAAAAAATCATTTTTCAAAGTCGCTAAATTTGCCGCATTATTGTGGTGTTTGCACACAAAACACACAACTTGACGACAAATGTTCGCAAACCGTAATCAAAACGAATTGTGTTTTCTCAATAGAGCGAACAAGCTTGTTTTCTAAATCTAATTATTGATTTTCAGTGCTCGCCCTTCGTCAAGACACAGTTCTTCGTTGCACCACGCCAGGATGTTCGGGTAAAGGGCACGTCAACGGGAATCGCACTTCCCATCGCTCCCTATCCGGGTGCCCAATCGCCCACCAAGAGAAGCTGGCCAGGAAAGGTTTGAAATCGACGCCGCATCGAATGAAGACGCCGCCAAAACAACACCAACAACACGAGTCACCATTGGACCTGTCGGCACTTGGTGCACTTCCGGGTGGATTCAGTGCGCAACAGTTGATGGGACTCCTACCGCCGAGCGCAATGATGGATGCGTTGATGAATATTTCGGTGAATAATTTGGCGAATTGTGATGAGAAGCAGAAGGTGAGTGGGTGGGACGCGAAAATCTTGAATTTTCGAGAGAAGACGCGACCGCAACGCATTGAAAGACATTTCTTGTTAAAAATTGGCGATGTTTTCAATTTTTGAACTAAGAAAATAACATGTTTTTTGGGTGCGTTGCGGTTGCACGTTGATGTCACACGCAACGCGACCGCGTCGCAGTCATCGGTAAACATAGAGAAAATTCCATTTTCCTGAATCACATTTTATGAAAGTTACGTTTTCACCTAGAAGTTTCAAATTTTTTGAACGCGTCGCGGTCGCATTGCATGTTTATGTCACACGCAACGCGACCGCGTCGCACTCCAAAAACATTATCAACAAACATACATTTTCAGAATGAAATGACTATTCAACCACCAACTTTGATCAAACAGGAAACACTAAAAGAGGAAGAAGAGGAGAATATCTCTGTTGACGAAGACGTCGAAGTAGCTCCCCGTGTAGCAGTCGTAGCACCAGTATCTGCTGCACCAACTACACCAATCATCACACCAACCCTCCAAGACACACTCTTCAAAATGCCACCATTCGCCTTCGCCCCACCACCACAACAACCCCAATTCTTCAACCCTCAAATATTGGCGCAATTCATGTTGGCGCAACTCCAAGCTCAACAAGGTTTCTAAATAAAGGCGAGGAGAGGTGAAAAGAGTACTGTATATATATATGTGTATAAGAAGGAACAGATGTCGACAGTATTTTAACTACTACTACTACTAAACTAGCTACTTTTTGCGGTCATTGACCTTCTTTTAGTGAAGGGGGAGGGTGAACAATATGGTGTGGTATGGTGCAGTTTTTTTTCGAAAATACTTTTTTGGGGATTGTGTCATAACCTCATTTCCTCTCTCCCTCTTTTCACAAATAAATCAAAACAACACCCTAGGTATCCTTCGTTCAAAAATGTGCCAAACTAATGAGCCACCTGCTTCTTGTGTCTAACCCGCCCTCTAAACTTCACCCACTGTCTCCTCCCACCCAACCAAATCTCAGAATCCCCTTCTCTCCTTTAACAACAACAAAACATCTGCCCCCTAATATATCCTTATATACCCATCTCTTCTTCCGACTGCTACTACAACTACTATTACTACAAAAAAGGGACTTTTTCTTCTTTTTCTTGGTGTATTTATGCATAATTTACGCATTTTTCTACGTGTTTGTGAGTGATTAGAATAGTATTTTTATCCTATTTTTAATATTTTACCCATTTCCCAAAGAATTTTTGAATCCCGTGCAATGTTTTTTTTATTTCTTGTAATTATTATTTATTTATTTCTAGCTTTGGATGTGCTTTAATTTTGTCATTGCGTTTATTTTTATCGTCTCGAGATCATTCCATGCTAAATAATTTAGGCTGTTTTTAATTATTGATATTATCATATATAAAAAAGTGTATTTTATTAATCGATTATCTACTATTATTAGTGTTTTTTTTTTTGGAAAAACAAAAAGGAAAAGGGCATACCAATAAAAAATGTCTTCAAATTTGAGATGTTGGTGGTGATTTTTGTTGCATGGTTTGTTCGAGAATCATTTCGTTGAGGTTGATCTCTGAAAAACCATGAGAAAATCGTTTGGTCTTGAGGAAAAGAAATGATTACCGCCAGGATTTGTCCAGGTATTTGGAGGATTTTGATCATCAAAAATGTCGGCCATGCCGATTTCGGAGTTTACAGTTTCTTCAGATGTGACCATCATCACCATTCCGTTTTGATCAATGAGTTCCTGGAAAAAATTGGGTTTTGAACGGGTTGTGCTCACGAACACTTCAATTCGTGTTTTTTTCTTTGCAATTTTTTAATATTCAAGATTAACCTTTAATGGCAAAAATAAAGCGCTAACTATAAGCCGACTGAAAGAATACATTTCATTCAGAAAAAGAATAGATCAGTTTAAAACGTCTTGATTTTTACAGGAAAAGGAGCAACTTTTCAAGCTTTAAAACTTATTTTCAACTAAAACTCGTAGAATTTCAGATTATTTAGATTACTATAACTTTTATATATAAATCAAATTACTCAATATTTTTTAATTATGAGGTTGAAACCATGTGAATTTGGATACTGGATTCAGAAAGCGAAAAAAATTAAGAGAAAACATGTCTGAACTACTCTGAAATATCAAATATCACTTTTCTTGTCGTTTTTTGAGTGAAAATTATGATTTTTTTTGAAATTGCTATCATACATAAAAAGGGGCACCACCTGGTGTTATTCAGGTGTTCTAACTTTTCTGGATATTTTTGTGTGGATGGGGTTCTATCTTATGAAAATCAGCTAATTATGTGATTCGGGGGACACAAAAAAGGGGCCATGAGCAAGAAAACCTGATTTAACACAGTTAAATACTCAAAAATTGGTTTAATAAGAGTTTTCATGGTCCTTTCAGAGTTCAAAGTAGTCTAGAACCTATTTTTTCGGAACCGTATTATCTCAAATGTGACATTTTCAAGAATAAAAACTAGTTTTTGATTCTAATTTTTTGAAATTTTTCGGGTCGGAGGGGTTTAAACTGAAGTTTGTCAATAGGGGACCTTTTTATGTATGTTTGTTTTAATTCCTAATAATTTTAATTCCTAATTGTAAGTTCATTTTGGAACAGGGTCATTTTTAGGTTCTCTCTATTTCAAAACTTTAACAAAAAAAATATTCCTATATTATTTAGTTTAGCTGCTGTAAACTATGATATTTTATAAAATGTTCAGGTTCGAAACAGATTTTGCTGAATTGATTTAAAAATAAAACTACCTCATACTGCAAAGCATCCACCGGTTCCAATTTCATCGTTTTGATTTGTCCATTACCATTTCTCAAAATTTCCGCGTTGTTGTTATTATCAGCTCCAAGATAATGATAGGCAATCTCATCCAACGCGACAGACGGGTTGTCAGACGGCTAAAATGGGTTCTGTTTTTGCTAGGAATGTTCTACTGAAAGAAACCTTGATATTCTCTATCTCCCGATTTCGAATCATCATTTGAACTCTTGAATGATAGCTGCTATGTTGCATATACATACTCTCGTCGGGGAATGTTCGCGCACATTTCTCGCAATACAAGTCCTTTCGCAAATCTTCGCCAGATTTCTCATGTTTATTGAACATATGCAGGTCACAATCAACTTTTCCGCCGCAAATCAGTTGACAAATTGGGCAATGATATCTGAATAATCGATTTTCTTATTGAGATAGTTTGAAGAATACTTACATTTCGAATTCGATGCTTTTACTTTCACTGAAAAGTGAAGTGACCGTGTGTTCTCGAAATGTGATGAGATTTACACGCATCATCTTCTCGTTGAGACTTGAAATAGGTAGAAGTTCATTTCTGGCCAACATGCCGAGCCATTTCGATGCATTTGGACCAAGTTGAAGCTTTCTGGAAAGAAATATATATATATATGTAAAATGGGATTTTTGCAGAATTTTACATGAAACTGCCCACTTTTTCATATTTTGGTAGGATAATATTGGTAAATTGTTTTAAGCTTGTTATTTACAGCAATTTCAGATGTTATAAAGCTTCTTTTTGAGGAAAATATATTTAAAATGCGATTTTGTGATCAAAATTTGGTCAAGTTTCAGAGATACTAGATATTTGCAAAATTCTGAATAAAACTGTCCACTTTTTTATATTTTTTTAGGATAGTTTTGGTAAATTGTTTGAAAGCTATTATTTACATAATTTTCAGCAATGTTAAACCAATTTAAATGTTCTAGAGCTTCATTTCCTATTAGAGAAGCATTTTTTTAACCCCATACCAAAAAAATATTTTCCGATGTGGGATACTTTTCAACTCGGGGAAAAAACGGCAAGCGTGTCGCAAGGCTTTTTCCTTGTCGCAAACTTGCGACACATTTTTTCTGGCGCAAGGGTGTCGCAAGCCGTGCAGTAGTTTTGCTGCTAGATGTCGCAAAGCTTGCGACTATTGGCGCAAGAACACCGCAAGCCTTGCGACAGCCAAATGTCGCAAGTTTGCGACAAACTGTCGCAAGCTTGCCGATTTTTACTTTTTTTTTGTAGAACATGGTCAGTAAACTGTTTGAAGCCCTATATTTACAGAAATTCTAGGTCAAATTAGATGTTCTAGAGCTTCCTTTGTCATTAAAGAATTATTTAATTTTCTAATATTAGAAATTAGAAGCGAAAAAATGTTTCCGAGCTGTAGTGATTTTCAGCATCTCAGGAAATGTTGGAATAGAAAAAAAATTCATTTAGATGCAATTTTAAGCTTTTTGGAAGAGAAAATGTATTTGGAATAGTCAATTGTTATTGCTCCACGATGTTCTACGGAATATTTGCAGAATTCTAAATGAAACTATCCACTTTTTAATATGTTTGTAGGATAAATCTTATTTACAGCAATTTTAGGTTGAAATAGATGTTTTATAGTTTCCTTTTATATTTGAGAATAATTTTATTTTAAAATTCAAAAGCGAAAATGTTCTCCGAACTGGAATGGTTTTCAGTGTCGCAGGAAATCTTGGAATTCCGGAACTTTCTTCAAAAATGTTTCAAAATTCTCACCGAATTGTTCTAGATTTACTAGATCCAAAAAACGGCATAGAAAGTGGACCTCTGATAACAATCGCGTCATCCGGAATCACACTGTTCGGTCTTCGATTACTGGCGTATGGCCGATAGGCGACTTCGAGTTCCTCCTTCGTCGTCACATGTGTTCGCATATGCTTCTTCATATTTCCCTTCAATCTGAAGCTCTTTCCACAAAACGAGCAAATGTGCGGCGTGAATCCGGTGTGAACAGAACGATGTTCGAACATGTTGGATTTGAAGCGAAAACCACGACCGCAAATTTCACATTGGAACGGTTTGGCATCGGTGTGCACGACGGCGTGTTGTTGGAGTCCTTTGTAGTTTACAAAAATCTTGTTACACACATTACATTGGTGAACTGCCATTGGTGCAGAATCATCTTGATATTCATCGTACTGAAAAAAAAACTCGGTTTTCAACATTTTTGAAGGTTTCTGTGACAACTTACAGCATTCTGTGAGTTAAAGTCACACTCTGACATCTGGATTTCTCAATGTTGTTGTTCTAAATTGAACCAGCAACAATTTCTTCTCCAGAAAAGTTGAAAAAGCCGAAAAAAAAAAAAAATAATCGAAAAATACCAGGAATCCTAAATCGCGACAAGACCTACGATTGTTGTCTAATGCATGCACCTTTAAACCAAAACCGTATTAAAGGCTGCAGAATATATCAATCCGTTTTAGCTCACGGCCGCAAGTTCGCTCTATTGAACTGGAAAAGAGTGGAAATTTAAAATACCGTTTTTTTCGTATGTTCCTTTTTTTTTCAATTTTCTCCTTGTTTTTCTCAAATAATGCTAAAACGGATTGATATATTCTGCAGCCTATAGTTTTCTTCTTGGGAGGTCGGCGTGCCGAGACCCGTCTGTAGCATCGATGCGCCTTTGACCAAAAAAAATTGTTGCATCATTTTCCAAAGGTTGGGCGGTTTCCTTTGTCAGCTTATCAACTGAAACTGTTGAAGTATAGAAATATTTGCAAATATCATGTGGTTGCTATCCGAATTTTGGTATATAACCAGTGTCTTCTCCGGATGGATATTGGGATATTTCAAGAGGCTGCCTAATTCGAACCAACAAATTGCCACAGCTGCCGCGGCAACTTTCTTCACGATATTTGCCATAAACTTTCTTCATTTGCGCTCGCTCACACGAATTTCCTCGAAACTTCGCGAAAAGAAGCATTCCCGATGGCTGATAGTCCCACTCGTCATTGTAATTGGTATCTCGATTGGGTTCATGTGGAAAGTGAACGTAGTCGGACAACCGGAGCCGGAAGGAATCGAAGGTATTGTCAACGGTAAGATTATATTTGATGTGTTGTAGAATCGTATTATTTTCCAGAGCTTCTTGGAGATGTGGATCGAGCAAAGAATGAGATCGATGCAATTGATGTATCCAGATTTGAATGGGAGGAAAGTGCCGATTGTTGGTCAGAAATGAATTCGACACTCGATTCCAAATTGGCTGCTCTGATTGATGAAAAACGTCGGCAAGACATATTGAAGGTTAGTTTGTTTAAGAGTTTCATGGTTCGAATAAGAAGCTATAATCAGTCTCTGTCTTCTGTGAAGCTAGAAATTAAACTCCGAAATTTTTTATCTTCAAAAAAAAACTAAGTTTTCGCTTCCAAAACGAACAATAATATTTTAAAAAAATCCATATTTTCACGATTTCTGTGAATAAAATTATTTTTTTTTCAGAATGATGAGGCCTACAATACGACCGGAGAGGATAAGGAGAATGCAAAGATGTGTCGGAAATGGTTGGAGGATAATAAAGAGGCGTTGTCTGGATGTGGCATGAAGGAAGTTTTTGATGTGGAGAAATGGGTGGAAATCACGTTGACTGAGCGGTCGAAAGTTCGAAATTCCACCAACAATTTGGACAATGAGGTGAAAAGCACAAGAAGCTCCATTCAAAAAATCTTATTTGAACAAAAGAAATTGGATTTCGGGAAGAATATTTTGAAAGGCCGCTTGTTATCAATGAAAGTGAGTTTCTAGCATAGTGTGATGGCATTTTTGTTATCAAATTTGAAGCTCCATGTACGCTAAGAAGAAAACCTATAGAAACATCATTTCAGAATGTCCTAATCACTCTCCGTTCGGATGTCCTCAAATCAGAACCACGCAAAAACGAGTTACATCGCCAATCGATTGAAAAACATTTCACGATGTCGTATGGTCTTGTCGTTCGAACAATTGTCAGTGCCACATGTATCTTGTTGATCTTGATTGCATCGGCCTCAATTTTCTCAATCATCACCACTGACGAACCAATGTCTTCAGCAAACTACCTCGATGATTGTGCCGATACGGCCACTATTGTGGTAATTGTTTATGTCGTTGTTCTCTTTTTCACATCGCTTGGGTATTTTGCAAAAAATACATGTCCATTGGGCGCTGATGTTGGTTTCAACCACTTCACATCACAACTCAATGTATGCCCAAGAAGAGAGTCGACATTGTTCGATGTGTTCCAAAAACAGCCACTTCTTCCATCAGAATTGATTCGTCAGAATCTGAAGGTTGCTGAGAATACGCAGAAGATCGAAATGTTGATGGTCGGATTGGATGCTCATTTTGATGCACTGAATCAGTTTGGAAGTAAACTCGATAGAATCGAGAATATGAGTCGAACTGTGGGTGATTTGGCGATGGACAACCGTTTGATAACAGAATAACGAGAAAAAATGACTCGCTGCCAAAAATATTCGAAAAGCTTCGTTGTTAAAAACTCAAAACTCAAAAATCTTCTTGTGGGTTTCATTCAAGATATTCCACCAAGACGTCACAACATCTCGAATAATATTGGTGCCCAATACACAAAGCTTGTCGACTCTTTGAAGCGATCGATTAGTCCATCAACTGTGAGTTTTTTTTAGACATTTTTTTTTCTGAAATGTTTATCAATAAAAACCAAAAAAACAAGAATTAAATGAAAGAAGGCGTCAAACTTGGTGTTTGAACAACAAAATTAGAGGGAATTTAAAAATATGGGGTTTTTATTTTGTGAAAATTAGGAAAAACAAACAAAACATAAATTAATTCAAAACAAAACTACGATAAAATCACAAGGTTGTTTTTACAGAGTAAGTTATCCTCGATCGATATTGCATGCAATACGATGTTGGAAAATTTTGGGAAAATCCGAAGTTCGATCTGCTCACCAATCGTAAACCA
>LR552993.1:0-26482 GCA_900536415.3 Caenorhabditis sp. 38 MB-2015
AGCCTAGATAGCCTAGATAGCCTAGATAGCCTAGATAGCCTAGATAGCCTAGATAGCCTAGATAGCCTAGATACCCTAGATAGCCTAGATACCCTAGATAGCCTAGATAGCCTAGATAGCCTAGATAGCCTAGATAGCCTAGATAGCCTAGATAGCCTAGATAGCCTAGATAGCCTAGATAGCCTAGATAGCCTAGATACCCTAGATAGCCTAGATACCCTAGATAGCCTAGATAGCCTAGATACCCTAGATAGCCTAGACAGCCTAGATAGCCTAGATAGCCTAGATAGCCTAGGGATTATGTGAGTGGAGACGAAGACACGTTCATCGGAGCAAGCACGCTCCTTTTCATTGAAAATCACATTCTCTTTGGCTTTTTAACGTCTACACCTCCCTCTCATTTTTTTACCTTTTAACAGGGCGTGACAGATAGCCCAGATAGCCCCGAAAGAAGGTCTAGAACCTCACCCACAGTACACTTCCCTCCATCTCCCAAAAAATGTAACATCCTCATAACACCACATTATTCATCTTCGCCCTAATCCATGGTTTACACATGTACTTGTACTTGTATGTACATCATTTTTCTCTTCTATCTAAATCTTTGTTTTCTCCCTATTTTAACAGTTTGACAGATTATTACAAGTGTTTTCCTTTTTTTGCCTGCAGAACCATTATTTACTTTCAATTTCTACTACTTTCATTTTCCGGGTGGTGTCCAAAAATAAGTGTGCGAATTTTGAAAAAAAAAAGTGTCGTGTTTCATTCCATTTTCAAAAGTTCAATGGATCTACACTTTTGGGTATACTTTTTTCTGAATGTGTACCTTTGAAATATACATTTAAAATATCTCTCTATCTCTCTATCTCTCTATCTCTCTATCTCTCTATCTCTCTATCTCTCTATCTCTCTATCTCTCTATCTCTCTATCTCTCTATCTCTCTATCTCTCTATCTCTCTATCTCTCTATCTCTCTATCTCTCTATCTCTCTATCTCTCTATCTCTCTATCTCTCTATCTCTCTATCTCTCTATCTCTCTATCTCTCTATCTCTATGGTCCGGGGTTTAACCTAAATATAGATACATTTATAAGCAATTCATAACCATCCCCAACCCCAACTGTTTTATCATTCATGTCCTTCCAGACATCATTCTCAGTTCTCCATTTACCCTCCCTCCCTCCATTTTACTAGTTTTTGTGTTGTTTTTTCAGAAAGTCACCATGAAATAAAATGCAAAATGGGTGGATTTCGAGAAAAAATGAAAGACGTAAGTAACTTTTTCGTCGTGGCCAGGAAGGAAATGAACAACAAACTCATTTTTCATTTTCGCAGTGTTGCCTGGATTAGTTGTCTCTTTGTCTTCCGAAGAGAATTGATGACTTTCTTACTTATTAGGGGAAGAGCCATAAAAAATAGCTAATAAACCAAACCTCTCCTCTTTTCCTTTTTTTATTTCATTCCTCCATGCCGAAGTACTTACTTAGTTCGTAATTTGAGATTATGCCATACGTAACACTTCATTGGCAGAAATTTGATACACACTCACTCATACCCAATGAGGAGAAAAAGAAGAAAAAAAGAAAAAAGACGAAGAACATGTTGACCATCGCAACACACAGGTGATGTGTGGCCGCGTGGCGCAATGGATAACGCGTCTGCCTACGGAGCAGAAGATTGTAGGTTCGAATCCTGCCGTGGTCGAAAACTTTTTTTTTCTCGCTTCTTTCCTTTTTAATCCGCATCACGTTCTTCGTTTTTTTTCGAACTAGGCCACGCCCACAATTTTCGACATTCCTCTTCGCGCAGTTGGATTACCACCAAAAGTTTTTTTTTCTGTGTCTAGTATTTTTTCTGTTTGAAATCGAAATTGTTGTGAGAAATCATGGTTTTTCACACAAGATCGACGAAAGCGTCGAAAAAGAAACTCGATATGGCAAAGGTGGGAATTTTTTTTTTGTATTTTTTTGAAAGTGAACAAATTTTGTAGTTGAAATGGCTAGAAAGAACTCTGAAAATCTAGTTTAAGAAATTTTATTTTCGATCCAAAACACACGCGCACTTTGATTTGATTTTTGAAGACGCAAAAAATGTGCCCCCCGAAAAGCCGAAAAAAGACAAAAGAAGAAGTTTTAAATTGAATTTCATTTCGGCGAAAATTGAGAGACACAAGAAGAAGAAAAAGAAGAAAGGAAGGGTTTTTTTTGCAGAAAATTAGAGGCTTACGGCTTTAAGTTTGATTGAGGATGTCGTTTAGAAGGAAGTGGGTCCTAATGGGCTACGGTAATTGAATAGGTTAGAATTGATAGATGATTTTTGAGAGCTGAAGTATATTTTAGATATAACCTGGGCCAAAAATCCCAGTTTCGGAAATGGGTACCAACTTTGTTTATGAATAAGCTAGGTTCCAAAAATAGTATGATTTTTCTGGGTAGATAAATATTTTAGTTATATTATTTATATCTGCATCACTTTAATGTATTCTTGAATTAATATAATTATTATATATAATATTAAGGCTATCTAGGCTATCTAAAGTATCTAGGGTATCTAGGATATCGAGGGTATTTTGGGGTATCTAGGGTATCTAGGGTATCTAGGGTATTTTGAAGTATCTAGGATTTTTTGGGGTATCTAGGCTATCTAGGCTATCTAGGCTATCTAGGCTATCTAGCCTATCGAGGCTATCTAGGCTATCTAGGCTATCTAGAGTATCTAGGGTATTTTGGGGTATCTAGGCTATCTAGGCTATCTAGGCTATCTAGGCTATCTAGGCTATCTTGGCTATCTAGGCTATCTAGGATATCTAGGGTATCTAGAGTATCTAGGGTATCTAGGGTATCTAGGGTATCCAGGCTATCTAGGCTTTCTAGGCTATCTAGGCTATCCAGGCTATCTAGGCTATCTAGGCTATCTAGGCTATCTAGGCTATCTAGGCTATCTAGGCTATCTAGGATATCTAGGGTGTCTAGGGAATCTAGGCTTCAATTTAATACAAATGTGTCTTGTTGATAGTTGACAGTCAATGGAATAATCAATATCGGTTCAGATTGAGGTCCTGTAATATACCAATTTATTTTCAGTCATGTTACTGAACTGTACATCAGTCATATGTAATACCCACTAGCTAGCCTACTGTAGCTCCAAGTTCTCTCCAAAAAACTTGTCACATTGTTTATGACAAATTTTTAAAAAGTAGTAATAAAGTCCCCCCCCCTCTCCTCCTCACTATTTCATTCCAAGAATGACACGTGTCAAAGAATGCTTCATGTTCTCTCGTTCAGCCCGCTCCCCTTGAGACAAGTCCCCCCCTCAGATGACCCTATTTTTGGGGTGGGATATTGTTGGGTAATAGACATAGACATAGGCACAGAGAGGATCCAGAATGAGAAGAAAACAAACCGTCCCCGGGGAGTGGCGTTGTTCTTCGCCTATTTTTTTCGTGGAAAATGGAAAATCTAATTGGGAGGCAACATACACAACAAAAAATGAATAATTTTTTGCCTGGTTCGAAAAGCGGGGAAGATTTGGCGGACAGATTATTTTGCACTACCTCCCCTTTTTTTTGGATGATGCCTGAAGCGATATGAGGAGCCTAATATGCTATTGGGGTATTTATTTTGGAGGGTTTAGAAAGAAGAAAAAAGAGATTTGACAAACAACAACAAAAATGAAAATCAAGAACGTGTTTAATTTCAAATGTGACTTGACAAGGGGTCCTAGATAGGCTAGATACTTTAGAGAAGTTAGAGAAAAGCCACGTGGCATGGCTCATAACCAAAATCCACGTTTTAATTTACGATTTTTTTCAGAAACTGCACATCATCTGTTGTGTAATGGACTCAAAAGTCCATGTCTCATCTTTTGAATTTGTATTTTCAACAATCAAAAAATATGGGCTTTTCCTAGGGTTCATATATAACTATGATATAGACCTAGGGTTCCTATATATTCATGATGTATACTTAGGGTTCTTAGGTTCCTAGTATAGGGGTTCCTAGTATATAATAATATAAAGGTCTTAAAATAATATAAGAGCCCCATAATATAAGGGTCTCAGAATACTATAAAGGTCCCAGAATAATATAGGGGTCCCAGAATAATATAGAGGTCCCAAATTAATATAAGGGTCCCATAATAATATGGGGGTCTCAGAATAATATAGGGGTCCCAGAATAATATGAAATTCTTCAAATTTTTCAAAAAGAAAACGTGGTCTAAGAATTCAAATAAAGATATTTGAAATCAAAATTTTGAAATGAAGATCCCAAATATCCGTAATATATACCTATATACCTTTAATATACACCTTGTGTTCACATATACTTATACCCAATGTTCAATTATCCAGTAACCAGCTCCACAAAATCAGTGTTCACCAGAAGAACCTCTCTCAAGTCCATTTTCTGGTGCCCACTCTCTTTCACACTCATTTTTCAAAAACAAACACCAAACTATAGGGCCCCCGAGGACCATTATATGATTCATGGCAACATTCCATTTTTAATGGTTCCAAAAATATTCAGAAAGGGTGTTTTTGAAGAAAATAATGATTCACAATTTTTTTTCCAGTTTGCGCCATATGCGCTGCACCTGGCGATGGTGGTTGCCGTGGCGGTTTACGTGGTTGGTGGGGCCATTGCGATTCGACGAATTGAAGCGGAGCCAGTGGATAAAGATCATGAGGTATGTACGTGTACTTTGATGGTGAACAACACCAACAAGGAGAGAAAAAAAATATTGTAATGTTATCGCCACTTTTCACTCGACACGTCCCTAGGGATGGTTTTTGATGCTAACCGCTTTCGCGCATCAAATTCAGGGATTTTTTTTCAGACGGCCACTGCGATGAAGAAACGAAACACCTATGCGGAACCTGTTATTTCTTGTAAGGAACCTTATTTAGAATCCTTCACAATGTTTATTTCAGTAAATCGAACAAAACAATGTGTGCTCCAAGCATTGGCGAAGATTTCAAATTGCACCAAACCTGATCTCACCCCTTTAAATCGATGCTATGAACAAGATTTGCAGATGATAACCAGAATGTCTGAACATAGAAGAGAGTTGGAGAAGCAAGGTAATCTTTTTCCGCGTTTTTTTTTCTTTTTTCTCAGGGGAGTTTTGGAGAGGTCATAAAAGATGATGAAGTGGTTTTTTTTTCGCAGAATTGGCAACGAATAGTTCGAAGAAGGGTGAGATCATTGATGGATATAAGTATTGGACGATTATGGATTCCGTGTTGTTTTGTTTCACTGTGATTACGACTATAGGTAGGTGGGGAGATACGTGTGACACATAAGCTTGAAAATTGTCAACAAAAATTCGTGTATTTTAGATATATGTAAAATATTTGTTCAAACCAATTAGTGTACTGACATCGGGTATCTAATAAATAATATATACATAATTTTGGCGTATATTTTGGTACACAATGAATTCAATTAGTCAGTATACTATAAAGGTTCTATAAATAGTAGTATACCAGTTTATCCTGGGCTATCTTACTATGTTAATGAATTGTTTATCAAAGCTATTTTATCATACAGAAAATATTTATTAATTTGAAAAACTATGTGTACTTAAAATGTATCAAAAACCATACAGCTTTCTGTGAATATTATGAAGTTCAGCACATACATCCAAGCTCAGTTGTAGATTAAACTAGTACATAACATTCATCTCATGATATATTGGTTTAGCTCAGATTGACTGACAAAAATAATAACATACCCTTCGAAACCCTGTATCACATTAAAGAGGTTGTCCGGGTTCACTGTGAGTTTCTTTATGTCTCTGATCTGTGTGAAATGTGCTCTATTGCAAGCTCGGGGGTGAACGGTATTTTGCTAGTTCAAATAATTTATATATTCCAGGATATGGTAATGTGGCACCGGAGTCCTTTGAAGGTCGTCTATTCGTAATATTCTACGGTCTTGTTGGCGTTCCGTTTACTATGATGGCTATTGCTAACATTGGAAAGTTCCTAGCACAATTGCTCAAAGCCTGGACACGTCCGTTTTTAATATGCTGTCGACGAATCAAAAAACGAATCGAATCGAAAAATACGAACGAAATTAAGGAGACGCAGCGACTTATGGAGAAGTCTAAGAAAAAAGCGAAAAAAATTGAAGATGATGTATCATCAACTGGTGATGCGGATGAGGATGATGAAGAGGTTGAAGAGTCAGAAGGTGGGTTTTTTGAGGAGGGGGATTTAATCAAGATAGGGTACATAGAAGTAGGTTAAAGTTGAAGAATTGTCGCCAAAGACACCAAGCGATTATGAAGATGATGATGGTATTAGTAGTGAGTTCTGGCTTTTTTCTCATTTTTTCTATTCAAACGTTTTTTTTCTCAGCACCCCCAGTTTTCTACACTTTTTTCTAAAAATACTCCATCATTTTCTTTGGAAATTTGTATTTTTTACAGAAACCGAGACATTTGTGTTATTCTTCGCATTCGTTGTATACATTGTCATCGGTTCAATTGTGATAGCAGCTTATGAGCCGGAGATGGACTTTTTTGAGGCGATATATTTCAATTTTGTGACGTTGACCACTATTGGATTGGGTGATCTAGTGCCGAAATCAGATACATACTTGGTAAGTAGGGAGGGTGTCCGAAAGATGAGACCTAGAAGAATGACTTCAAAAAGAGTATGTCAAGCAGCCACGTCTTGACAAACATTTTCGTTTCAAACAGTCACGCCTTGACACAGGGTTTTTATTGCCAAGTAGCCACGCCTAGGCACACATTATTCTGTCAAGCAGGCACGCCTAGACATAACATTTTCTGTCAAGCAACCCTCCATAGACAAATATTTTGTTTGTTAAGCAGCCACGCCTAGACACACATTTTTTTGGCAAGCAGCCAGTCCTTGACACATGTTTTTAATGCCAAGTAGCCACGCCTTGACACACATTTTTTTTGTTGAGCTGCCATCCCTAAACACATATTTTTATGTCAAGCAGCCTCTCCTTGACACATATTTTTTCTGTCAAGCAGCCACGCCTAGGCAAACATTTTTGATGTCAAGCAGCCAAGCCTAGACACACATTGTTCTGTCAAGCAGCCACACCTTGACACTAACTTGACAAGGAGAGAATAAACATATAAGACCAAGTTTCTGGTGTCATTTTTTTCTAAAACTGATTAGGACCGCCCACATTTCAAAAGTCACATAATTTGAAAAACATTGAAATATATATTTTGATGGAAAATAGGTCACGCTATTTTTTAGTGCTACAAATAAGAAAAAAAAATTAAAAACGTCACGCGATCCAAAAAAAAATACACGGTCGTTCCATTCCAGGCTATCACTCTGATCTACTGTGCGATTGGATTGGCCCTAACCACTATAGCCATCGAAATCGCTGCAGACACCCTCAAGAAACTCCATTACTTTGGCCGCAAGATCGACAACGTGGCCAATGTACAAGTATGGTTCGGCGGGCAGAAAATCTCAATGAAGGCTCTCGTCAAAAACCTTGGTGATCAATTCAATGTACCTGTTGAAGAGCTTGAAAAATTGAACCTAGGAAAATTCGTGGACGATGCTATTAAAGTGGAGGCCGGCGAGATCACTACCCTAAGAGTTTGTCAAGTTGTTATGATTCTAGGGATTCAGATTTTATTGCAGAATGACCGAGCCTGGATGAACTCGAATTATTGGCGAGCTATTGAAAGTGGCTCAATGCACTATGTCGATGACGACGATCTTGTGACCATTGACTCAAATCGTAATTACTACTCAGAGTTTTGACTTGACTTGATTTTTTGATGTTGTACATTTTTCATAACTACGGGATGATTTTTTTCGTTTTTCGACAAAAAGTGCAATTACCTACATACAAAGCATGTTTTACACACTGCATTTTTTTTTTTTTTGAACTCATCATAATAATAATAATAAGAATAATAAATATCTGTATGTATGTATGTTTTTTTGAATAGTGCATGATTTCACCAGTCTTGCGGTGGTCTTTCACTCACTCACTCACAATCACTTTACTTCTCACTAACCAATTTCATATCTAACCTTCCAGTGACCAGTGAATCTCGTCAACTGCTTCTCAAGGTTCCTCACTCACGATCTCGTGACTCCCATACAATTACTGTTATGAATGAGCCACTTCTCGAGGAGGAGATTCTAGACGTCGCGTTTGCCTCGGAGAGTTCTGAACCTGAACCTATACCTGATTTTCATCTACCGATTCTCCAGATTATTGATGAGCCAGTGAGCTAAAGGGGGCTCTTTTACCTTTTAATTCTAAATGCATATTTTAGGAGACATTAACTGAGGCTGAGATAAGAAGAATGTCCGAATGCAGGCATATGCAAGAATTGTTACAAGCTTTCAAGGAGTATCAGAATGGTGAGATAGATCATTCCCACGTAAAAATGAATGAATTAATTTTCATATTTTAAGAGATCAACGCGCAAGATGGACGATGGAGTGAGGAGGCGCGCAAGAGATATCTGGAGTATCAACGAGTTTGGAGTCGATTCCGACAATCTCGGGGGCAGTGAAAAGTTATATAATTTATGATTTTTTGTTTGTATATATTTGTTGACTGGTAATTTTATGGATGAATAGATCGAAATTCGAATTTTAGGGTGAAAGTAACAGAAAGATTGGAACCGACGTTGTTAATGGGCATTTTGGGAAGAACCGCTTGAAATTAGAGCCAAAAATATTGACATCTGTTGTCAAGAAACACATCAAAATGTTGGAAATTCAATTTTTGGGTATTTTTTTTAGTACTTTTTAGGTATTTTTAGGTACATTTTTAGTATTATTAGGTAAGTTTTTGGTTATGATTTTATATTTTTTAAGTTATACTTTTTGTTTTATTTTTTAATGTATTTTTTAATACATTTTTAGGTATATTTTTGAGTACAGTGAAGTGTATATTTTTAGTTATTTTTAGGTGTATTTTGAATATATATTTTTAGGTAAATTTTTAAGTATATTTTTAGCATTTTTAGGTATACCTTTAGGTGAGTTTTTAGGTTTAGTTTAGTATATATTCCTAGGTATTGTTAACTGTATTTTCAGTATATATTTTTAGGTTTTTTAAGTGTATTTTAATTATATATTTTTAGGTATATTTTGGGTATATTTTTAGTACTTTTTAGGTGAATTTTTAGGTTTAGTTTAGTATACATTCTTAGGTACTGTTAACTGTATTTTCAGTATATATTTTTAGGTAACTTTTTAGGTATATTTTTAGGTTTTTTAAGTGTATTTTAATTATATATTTTTTAGGTATATTTTGGGTATATTTTTAGGATTTTTTAGGTGAATTCGTGGGTCTATTTTTAGGTGTTTTTCGGTATATTTTGAATATATATTTTAAGGTAAATTTTTGGTTATATCTTTATATTTTTTAAGGTATATTTTGTGGGCTTTCTCAAGTCATTCTCGACAGAAAACTGATCAAAAGGTTTTCCAAAACGAACGAAAATGAAAACTTGTTCAAGTGTTTATGTTTTGAGGTGAACCAGCTATAATTATTGTCTATGTGTGCCTGTATATAAAAACAGAAAATTTCTCGAAAAAAATGGTCGAAATGAAAGTGATACTTCAAGGTATTATTGGTGTCACTGGGTTGAGCGCCATTTTAGCGATTCTCGCTGTCGTTTCAATTTACCATGAGGTTAATGAGTTTCGAGATGGTATTGAGATGGATTTGGGCGAGTTTGAGGTTAGTTTTCTCAGCTCTGAGCTACATTTAGTTGATCTCTTCATAGTTTTTTATAGTATTACTCCACTCAATCGTGGAATGCAATGATGACATCACGAAATCTTGTAGCAGTTCGTGTACCACGTCAATATTATCCATTACCATCCACTAGTGGTGGCGGTCAATATGAGGTCGACACATGTCAATGTGGCCCGCAATCTATTGGATGTTCAGTAGGTCCACCGGGTGCTCCTGGGAGCCCCGGCGAGCCAGGTATGCCTGGAGAACCTGGACAAACTGGACTACCTGGAATGCTGACATCTATCCTACCTGGATATATCACATTTGAGGGATGTATACGATGCCCTCCAGGTCCACCGGGGTTACCTGGAGAAGATGGGCCGGCAGGACAACATGGGGCGATGGGATATTCTGGAGAGCCAGGAGGTGTTGCACAACCCGGGCCGGCTGGGCCACCCGGGCCTTTAGGGTCGGAAGGGTTTGATGGCGATCAAGGAGATCCGGGAAAAGATGGACTACCAGGATTGGATGAACAGCAAATCTACAATTCGCCTGGACCAGTAGGCGTGCCTGGACGTCAAGGTCCTACAGGTCCCCCAGGAAATCGCGGAGAATCATCAGAAAGTCTACCTGGCCCACCTGGACCAATGGGAACACCAGGAGCACCAGGAATCAATGGATTGGCAGGCGAGAGAGGATTTCCGGGCAATGATGGAACACCTGGCAAAGATGGCGAGTATTGTGAGTGTCCGATTCGAGAAGAAGTGGCGGCGGCAAGTGAAAGTTATGGGGATGTGTTCCAGGACGATAAGGATTTCGATTTTGGGTCGAAGAAAAAGTTTAGAATTTTGAAGATTTCGAGAAGGAGTAAACGAATAAATGAATAATATAATTATTTCATGTTTTTTACGTCTATTTTTTTGAACTCGGATATTATGCAGAGAATATTTCGACCATATTTCAATTTTGAACGGACCCTTAAAAAATAGAAAATAAATTTTGTGTTACTTGTTTTTGCTCAGCTCACTAGCAGTCTTGAAGAAAAGAACCGTTAATTGATCATTAGAGGGTTTTTTTTTAATTCTTAATTATTTACTCAAGTAAAACTGAACTAATACACCTTTCTCGTGAACTTGACTCAATCTTCATAATAAGGTGAACACATTTTTTTCCCTTTCAGTGGTTCTGTCTGCTAATTATATATATTTTCTCAAAAATTGTTAGAACTACACCAAAATTTACACTTTTTTGTCATATGCTGAACACACCACTTTTTGGATCAATATTGCTTGTTGTAAGTGCTTGAATATTTCACGAACTTAGGATTTTCAAAACAATTTAGATCGCATTCCTTGGAACCATATGTAATTGGTCCATAATATATCTGATTCGTCATATACCACACCTTAATACCTCTTTCGGTCGTCTCACCGCGAGTCAAGCTATCGGGGATGGATATCTATTCAAGTATAGTTCAGATATCTATTCAAGTATAGTTCAGACACAATCTGTCAGAATTTAGCCTTCTGTTTTGAATTCTGCAATTACATGATTATCATAGTCTTGATAACTGTTATTGACATTTTCACAATCTGCCGAGTTAGACTTGAAAAGAAGGTTTTTTCCAATGAACTGTATTGTGTATTTTTTTTTTATCCAGAAATCTACCTGCCGACAATCACTCGCCAAAAATATGCGCGAGAAAAGTTTTCTGCGCCAAATAATCTTTCAAGGAGCCACATTTTTCATCGAACTCGTCACATACTTCATAATCTGCCCATTAATTGACAATGAATTATTCCGATTCTGGTCCTCACTCATGGCTTGGTGTCTGGTCCATGCTACTGATGGGTATACCATATATCTTCTAACTTGCCCTTTATAGTTCACGGAATTTTTGCAGGGCAGCAACTCTTTACTGTAATATTGATTTCCGTAACAGTGTTAAAAAACGGTTAAACTTGAAATAAGACATTGTGCAACCATTTCCAGTTCAAATATCAATAACTAAATAGTGATCTATGTATGGCTAGAAGACGCATGTATAGAACAAGACCAATATATCAAGTTTACACTTCAATGAACTACATATATTTTTGTGAAATCTACATTATTATATTATATATCATGCTAAACACCCCACTCCTTGGAGTTATATTACTCTTGGTAAGGGTGGCAAGGTATTGGGTGGGGGGGGGGCTTACTGGTAGAAGGCTCCTCTACGACGTGAATGGTCCAGCTCAGTCGATGCACTTAGCATTGGTTTCCGGGAAGGAACCCACGATCAGTATGGTATTTATTTAGAACTAACCCTGGGTTGTTTATCGAAGAGATAGACCCCCTGAAACTAAAGCAAAATTAACTTTGAAATTTTTCCAGATCTCACTCTTCGGGGTCATTTGTAACTGGTCTATCATATTGCTCATCCGCCAACTTCCTCATCTTAACACCTCTTTCGGCATTCTCACTGCCAGTCAAGCAATCGGTGATGGTATTCACTCGCTCACTTTCTTGTTTTTTGTATCACCAATGGTTATAACTAGTAGCTCATTCATGCTAACGAAAACGGGAATATGCGGCTTTGTCCTTTTATTCTGCTATGAAATATCGTTGTTGTCACACTTACTCATATCCTGTAATCGATTTGTAGCAGTATATTTTCCAATTAAATACAACAAGATGTTCACCAATTTTAATACCTATATTCTATGTTTTATAATATTTGGTACATCGTTGTGCTCCGTTATCTTAGTCTACTCTTGTAAGTGAGAAAAATTAACTCTATTAAGTACATTTTTTTTTCTTTAGTCTCTTGTAACTTTTACTACAACAGCGCTCTCCATACCTTTAGATATAGTTCTCATGAAACCTGTCAATTTTTCGCTACCTATTTCGAGTTCTACAACTACATGGTTATCATAGTCTTGATAGTTGTTATTGACATTTTCACAATCTTCCGAGTTCGAGTTGAAAAGAAGGTTTTTGTTCACCTCAACTGTATTGTGTATAATTTTTTAAATTCTAGAAATCCTCAAGCAGACAATCAATGGCCAAAAATATGCGCGAGAAAAGTTTTTTACGCCAAATAATCTTTCAAGGAACAACATTTTTCATTGATCGTGTCACATTTTTCATAATCGCTCCAATGATTGACAATGATCTATTCCGTTTCTGGTCATCTCTCATGGCTTGGTGTCTGGTCCATGCTACTGATGGGTATACCATATATCTTCTAGCTTTCCCTTTAAAATTCAGGATATTTTTGCAGCGCGGCAACTCTATACTGCAATATCGATTTTCGGAACAGTGTTAAAAAATGGTTAAACTTGAAACAAGACAATGTACAACCATATCCAGTTCAAATATCTATAACTAAATAATGATCTATGGCTGAAATACGTCTTAGATAGAACAAGACCAATTCATCAAGACAAGTACACACACTTCAATGAGTTCTTGCGTCGTATAATTAGGAGGTCTTCTTACGTACACCCATGATGAAAATACACTTTTTGAGAATATGTGTGCCTTTGTCAGTATATTCACTGCCAGTCAAGTAATTAGGGATGGTATACATTTGCTCACTAGCTTATGTATCACCAATGAATGTATCTGTTAAACCGTAATCATCTTATGAAATATATTTGCAGCCTTCCGATCAATTACAACAAGGATCTCAGAAATTTTAATACATAAAACTGTCCTATGTTTAATAGTTTTCGTAACATCGTTGTGCTCTTCTGCCTTGATTTACTCTTATGAGTCGAACAAAATTGGACTGAATATCTTCTATTTTGAATATACTGACTGATATACCAACAATACCCCTTCCACAATAACCCTAGATGATTCTCATCTCATCAACGATCAAAAACGTCAGCCACGCATTTTCCGCTTATTAGCTTCTTCTATTAATCAAGCTAACAAAATTGTAAGAACAGATGAAAATTTGCCTTCTGAAAATCTCAGACTATTTTTTTTATTTATTCTGTACAATTATTCTAGACATGCTCAGTATCCAACTTTTGGGAACAATTTTGTTTATTGTAAGTGGTATCTTTTAATAAATAGGAGTAAAGTACTAAATTTTAGCTCTCATTTTTTGGAGTCTTCTGCAATTGCTCTGTGATATACCTCATTCGAACACTCCCAATTTGTCGTAGCTCTTTCGGAATCCTCACTGCTAGTCAAGCTATCGGAGATGCAATACACTCTATCATCTTCATGACTTATATATCACCTATGATAATATTGAATAATTCATGGATGTCTAAGAAATCTGGAATTCCTGGGTTCCTCCTTATTTTTTGCTATGAAGTATCAGTTCTATCACACTTCCTAACTGCATGCAATCGTTTATTTGCAGTATATTTTCCTCTACACTATAACAGGGTTTTCAAGAGATCTAATACATATATCGTATGTCTCATTATCTTTATTTTCGCTGTATTTTTTCCAACTGTATTATACATTGTTCCCTGTCAATTCTACTATGATATATCTATTTATACCTTTGAATACAGTGCCGATGAACAATGCCAAAATTTCTCTTTCTATTTCATATTTCTTAAATACATCTGGATCATTTTCAGTATAGCTATCCTAGACATTTTCACAATAATTGGGGTCAAAATTGAACGAAAAGTGAGTTAGGATATATTATTCAAACCTATATTCAGTAAAATTAGAAAGCTCCCAACAATCAGTCAAACGAGCAAAACGAGAAGGAGAACAGTTTTCTTCGACAGGTCATTTTTCAAGGAACAATATTTGCATGTGAACTTGTCAATTCTTTCCTAATCAGTCCGATGTATAAAGATCAGGTTCTACGATTTTCCTCAATTATTGTTTGGTGCTTTGTTCATGCTAGTGATGGGTATGTATTTATCTTTTAGAAAATATGTATAATAATTCCAGATTTTTTTCCAGCGCGCTGGCTCTTTATTGCAATTTGGAGGTTCGTAACAGTCTCAAGAAGCGAGTAGGATTTCTAGCGAGGAGATATCCAGTTGTAACTGTTCCAACATCTATAAATAAATAATGGTGTTGAAGTTTGTTTTCTTGGAAATCAACTGGATATATCAAAAATCAGTGAGCACAAAAAACAAGTCTTATTGTAAAAATACACATAGGAGTACTGTAGTATCCAGAAAAAAATTATCAACAATGGAAAAACATGCTCAAAAAAAGAATTTTCATTCTCAAGCTACATGCATTTATTTTTCTAATCAATTAATCTTTATTTTCTTTGCTTGGAATCACTAAAACATCGGGAAATTAAAGTTTTTCGAAAAAAAAATGTAATCTTCTCCACCGCATGGTTTTCTAGGCCATATTTTCTCTTCCGCGGTCAACAAATGCTTCGCTTTATTTTCTTAACTCAAAAAAATTCGCTAAGAAAATGTGAATGACGTCACATGCTCGTAGAGCTCTTCAGGTAGAGCTCCTCGAGCACGCAAACCTTTTTTTGCGAATAGAGTCTTTTAAAGATCAATATCCTGAAAATTAAAAAATTCTCCGAGGTTTTTTTTTTCTGCAAAAAAAATGTCTCCATAACCAATAAAAAGCGTGGCCAAAGATAAAACTATAAACAAAGTTTCGATCAAAATCTACACGGTCAATAAAACGTGTAAAACAATAAATTTTTCGGGAAAAATGTACGATTTCGGGGTACGAAAAATCAAAAACCGTGTATTGAAGCTTCAATATAAAAGCTATGGTCCAATCAGTGGGAATCATACAATCATGAGATTGATCGTCTTGTTTCTACTCACCTTTGCCAGCCTCGTGGCTACACAAACCACTCCCGCAGAAGAATATTGTGATGAGACAACCACTAGCACCCCCAAGACGACAACAACAACAACGAAGCCAACCACCACTACAACGACAACAAAGGCACCAACAACAACAACAACCAAGAAAATTGTGGGATGGTCATGTCAAAGTGGATGGACCTATTTCAGCAGATCGATGGGGAAATGGTGTATCTTTGTGCATAAGGACACTGTCACCCGCGCCTTTGCATTGTTAAGCTGTCAAGTATCGAATGGCACGTTGTCAGGGGTTGAGAACGTGCAGGAGCGAGACTGGATCATCAGCCAAGCAACCGCGATCATCCGCGCTCTGCCAGGAGGGGAATATAGACAAGGAGCATTCTGGGTCGGAGCACAAAGAATTCAAGCTTGCGCAGATGCAAACCTAAACGCCGCTGGATGTACACCATGGGCGAATAATGCTTACCAATGGACAGATGGGTTCACTACTGCTAAGAATATGATGAAATGGACACCAGGACAACCTGACTATTATCAGTGGGTTCTACATAGAATCTCAGACAGATATATGTATAGCTATAATTTTCCAGACGTGCCGAGTACTGTGTTCAAATGGCGATTGTCAACAGAACTGATGGATCAAGCGGGGCGGTTTCAGGAGACTTGAACGATGTCACATGCACCACGTCGACTTCAACAGCTAATATCAATTATATCAGGGGTTATGTGTGTGGTAAGAAGGCCACACCAATTTATGGTTAATGTTGTAATGTTGGGGTAAAATAAATATTTGAGTTGGGCAGTATACTGTGATAATTTGATACATTTTTTACTATTTTTTGAATCGGTAAGTTCCAAATTTGGCCAGTGTACTACCAATACATCACTTCATAGAAGAAACTGAAGTACTTCATTTTCCTGAACAGAACTCTCGATCCTATTATACTTTTTTCGTATACAACATTCAGATATATATTCTGGAACCAGGATTGTTATGGTGCCGCTGCTATTTTTCTATACTGATATACAGTTCTCCCAGTGCCAAATGTTTATTATTTATATCCCAAAATCACATCCCTAACCCATTTATCCGTAAATTGGGTCGGCTCTTTTACCACAAACATAACCTCTGATATAATTGATATTAGCTGTCGAAGTCGACGTGGTGCATGTCACATCGGCCAGATCTCCTGAAACTGCTCCACCTGAACCATCAGTTTTATTGACAATCGCCATTTGTACACAATATTCAGCCTCTCTGAAAATATTCGATGTATACCATAGATCCTATGTTTTTCAACAAAAAAAAACCCCCACTTATAATAGTCTGGTTGTCCTGGTGTCCAGGTCATCATCTTCTTGAGAGAAGTGAATCCATCAGTCCAGTGATATGCATTATTCGCCCATGGTACACATCCGGAAGCGTTCTCGTTAGAATTGGCGCATGCTTGAACTCTCTGTGCTCCTACCCAGAATGCTCCTTGTCGATATTGCCCTCCTGGAAGAGCGCGGATGATCGCGGTTGCCTTGCTGATGATCCAGTTTCGTTCCATCGCGTTCTCGACTCCTGACAACGTGCCATTCGCCGATTCACAGCTCAACAATGCAGCGGCCCGGGTGACAGTGTCCTCATGCACCAGCATACACCATTTCCCCATCGATCTGCTGAAGTAGTTCCATCCACTTTGACATTCCCACCCGACAATCTTCTTGGTTGTTGTTGTTGGTGCCTTTGTTGTCGTCGTCGTGGTGGTTGGGGTGGTTGTATCATCGCAATACTCTTCCGTTGTTGTGGTTTCAGAAGCTACCAAGCTGACGAAGGCGAGTAGGAACAATGTGCTCAATCTCATGATTGCATACTTGTCAATGATTGTGGCTCTCTTTTATACTGCGGTTCAGACATGTTTCGTTGATTTTTCGCGGAAAAAAACTCGTAAATTTTATTTTTCGTAACGTTGAAAATAATAAAAAAAATAGCATAGTAAGCCGAGCGTAAACGTTAGTGAACCAAAGACCAAGTTAAAGAAATAGTATATAGACTTTTGAGATCTAAAATTAGGTTACCTGATACGTCAAGAGGTCGTGATATATATCCAGAACTACCTGTAGGTATCTAGATGAAGATCTCAGTGAACAAAATTGTGAAGATAGGATATTTCAACACCAGTAGAACACAAATATGTCCATCTTGGATGTTGTTTTAAGGTTCTATGATAATCAGTACATGCCACGTACCACATGTATACATAATATAATACACAACAATTGATATATTAATATTACTTTGGTACATGTATATAGTCAGTAAATGTACCATATTTGTGGATTTCTACTGTCAAACCTTACAAACAACTCAAACATTCTGCCGCTGTGATCATTTATTGTTAGTTGAAACATATATATCACGTGTTTACACCATATCATTGTCAATTTCTAAGTACCTTATTTTCCGAGTATCCCTATTGAGCAAAGATCGACTTCGAATCGTACCATAACATTTTTTTATTGCTATTACAATACGCGAAACAATAATAAATATGAAAAATACATTAAATATAATTATGATGCATCAACAAAACAGGAAAAATATACCTAGGTCTCTGATGAGTTCATCTCCAAATATACTTAAACATGTTCCAAAAATAAGTTCGAAATACTACACTATGATATTATCAAGTACATGTTCTAGTGCGCTGATGTGTCGCATGGTTTGCATATTTTCTGCTCATTAGCTTCATATATATAAAACCCAAAAATATTCATCATTATCTACCAAAAGTAATCTATCATGCTCAATACAACTATTCTTGGAGCAAGTCTCCTCATTGTAAGTGATAGACTGATTTCTGGAATTATATATATATATAGGACCATTTTCAGATCTCATTCCTCGGTGTACTCTTCAATGGTCTAGTGATATTGCTAATCTCTACAATCCCACATCTCAATATATCTTTCGGAATTCTCACAGCTAGTCAAGCAATTGGAGATGGTTTCAATTCACTAGTTTTTTTGATTTATGTATCTCCTATGATTATTTTGAACAGTTCCTGGATGATGAAAATGTCCAGCATTGTTGGGTTCCTACTAATTTTCTGCTATGATATATCAATAATGTCTCACTTCTTAATATCCTGTAATAGACTCTTTGCAGTATACTTTCCAATTCATTATAAAAAGATTTTCAATAATTATAACACATATATCGGATGTGTAATAGTATATATCTTCTCTTTCTTATCTCCAATCATGATATACATGGGTATGTATGAGGATCACTTTCAAAAATTTTATACTTTTTTCCTTTAGTTCCATGTGAGTTCTTCTACGATCCATCGGTCTATACATTCCAATATAACAGTGATCAAGCATGCCAAAATTTTGTGTTCTATTCAGAGTTTTGCAAATGTATGATATTTATTTTAAGCATTGTGATCATTGATATTTTCACGATATATCGAGTTAAAATGGAGAGGAAGGTAAAAAAATAAATAAATGCCCGCGTGAGGAATCGAACCCACAACATGTGATCAGTAGACCAACAGCTAACCGGTTGAGCCATGAAGCTTTTCTTTCCAGAAAGCCACAAACTGCCCCAAACCAAGCGAAAAAATTCGACGCGAGAATAGTTTCCTTCGCCAAATCCTCTTCCAAGGCGCATTATTTGCCATTCAACTAATCACCTATTTCGTCATCTTCCCATTATTTGAAAATGAGTTTTTTCATCTCACCTCAATCATTTCATGGGGTTTCATTCATGCAAGTGACGGGTAATAGCTTAAATTAGGTATCAGACATGAAATGTTTTTTTTTTCAGAGCAATCACATTGTACTGCAACATCGAGTTCCGTCACAATATCAAGAAGCGGTTGAATTTGGCGAGAGAGACGACGCAACCTTTTCCAGTTGTAGCTATCCAGTCATCAACGAATAATCATTGATTTGAGCTCAAAATAACAAGTCTTCGTCTATTTATGTATATGAGCATAGTGCAAAAGCTCGATTTTTCTCACAATCAGTTGACTAGACATCAAAAAAGTGTTGAGACATAACTATGCCTTGTTGAAATCTCAATAAGACATACCTAATATACCTGAAATTATATGTAAAAAACAAAAAAAAATATTCACTGAGTTCATGTTCATAATAGACAGGAAATCTCAATTTCAAGACATAGCTATGACTTCTTGGAACATCATTAATTATGTATTAAAAATACTTGGGTATAAAATACATTCCAGTTATTAGTTAGTGTACATCAAACTACCAACTGGAACATGATTGGATTTGCTCTTTTAACCTCTCCGTGATTACTTTACTTTCCAAATTGAATTATCCATTTCCGGCAAAAAATGCATAATATTTCCAATAAGTATATTTATATTGAAGTAGTGAACATTCATGTTGAAAACAAGTATTCTGAATGTTATCATAGTTATCGTGAGTTAGCTCAATTTACCTTTTCAACCACAAACTTTTCCAGTGTTCATCCTTTGGTGTAATATGCAATTGGTCAATAGTATTTCTCTTCAGAAAAATACCCAACCTCCATAACTCTTTCGGTATTCTCACAGTTAATCAAGCCATCGCTGATGGCATCAATTCTCTTTTATTTTTGACCTATGTATCACCTATGATTATTTTTGAAAGCAATTTTTTAGTCAACCATTCAGGAATTTGTGGTTTTATTCTATTATTCAGTTTTGAAATGTCTATCATGTCACATCTATTGATATCTTGCAATAGATTTTCTGCGGTATATTTTCCGTTGAAATTCGCTAAGGTGTTCAATAAATTCAACACCTATATCGCATGCCTATGTATTATTATAATATCTTTCACATTTTTAACTATCACCTATTCAATTCCTTGTTACTTCCACTACGACAATAATTTACATATATTTTCATTCAATTATGATTTTCCATGCAAGGAGTTCACCTATTATCTAAATTTCTGTAAGCACGTTTGCATTGTGTTACTTATAGTGATCATAGATCTATGCACAATATACCGAGTCAGATCACACCGGAAAAAAGTGTTCCGCCAAGAAAGCTCATTATTCATAGAGAGACAAGCTCGTGATATCAGTTTTCTTCGTCAGGTAATCTTCCAAGGCTTCATTTTTCGTGAAGCCACCATTCGCATACCATATCGTAGTGCCTAGAACATTTGATGATGCACTAAGATTTCTTTGCAATGTTATTTTTTGGATCATTGTTCATGCTTGTGATGGGTGAGAAATATATATATATATATATGAGTCTTGCAGAGCCCTCACGTTATTTTGCAATATCGAGTTTCGAAAATGCATTGGCAAGCTACTTCTGAAATTTAGACAATCTATTTATGTAATTAAAGCAGATCATACCTGAATAGAGAATATCCCAGCTCAATTATCGTACATTTGATTTTTTAATGAATAATTTGTTGTACTTTTCGTGGAAATGTGGGTCAACTCGATAGAAAATAACACAGTGTTGTCAACAGAGCGCATTTGCACTGATGCTCTGGTTCGGTTCCCATTTGTAGCAAAAATGTAATATCTATCTTCCAGATAGGTGCTCGAACGTGAAAAGACCTCAAAACCATCCTCGTCATAATTTTTTGTCGCTAATTAGTATTATCGAAAACCTAAAAGTCAGAAATTTATGACACATTCGTTGCAGAAATTTTTCTTCAAACGAAAAAATGATAGACTCCCAATTTTTAGCGACGATTTCATTATTTGTAAGTTTACCAACATCCTGTACTACATACATAAATGTACTAAAACATTATTCCAGCCCTCAACGCTTGGTGTACTCTTCAATTGCTCCGTGATATTTCTAGTCTGTAGATTTGCTCAACTTAGAAGCTCTTTCGGAATTCTCTCATCTAATCAAGCAATATCAGATGGTATTATGTGTTTGACGTTTGTGATTTATATTGCACCAATGATTATATCGGAAAATGAATGGATGGAAGAGTATTCATTATTTAGTGGTTTCTCACTTGTCCTATTTTATAACATGGCTATATCATCTCATTTTCTAATATCCTGTAATAGATTCACCGCGGTATACTTTCCTATAAATTATAATATTGTGTTCAGCAATATGAATACATATATTGTGTGCTTTATAGTATTTATCATCTGCTTCTTATCAACACTTTCAGTATATCTAGGTAATTATAAGTTCGAAAAATCTTATTCTACTTGCAAGCTTTCAGTCCCCTGCCAGTTTTACTACGATAGATCTCACCACGGGTTCGAGTATAGCGAAGATATATATTGTCAAACCCTAGTCTTTCATTTCGAATTCTGTAAATACATAATAATCATGTTAAGTTTCATTATCATAGACCTCCTCACAATATATCGAGTTAAATATGAACGAAAAGTGAGTCTCCTGTATTCATATAGACTTTATCGATTTTTCAGAAAACCCAAGCTATATTTTCAAATGTGAATAAATCGAGGAAGAATAGTTTTCTGCTTCAAGCTATGATTCAGGGAGCAATATTTGTCATTGAGGCGGTCACTTATTATGTGATATCTCCTATATTTCAAGATGAGCTATTTCTTTTTTGCTCTTCGATGATTGCAGGACCTATGATTCATGCAAGTCATGGGTAAGTGTACATGATAATGGGAAGATATTTTGGATTCATCCTGATGTAGAAGTCCTTGATAGATACATATAAGGGTTCCAAGACTTCTATACTAGGATGAATCCAAGATCTATTTTTGTACAGTCTCTGCTTTGGACCCTTTGTATACCTCTCATACATAAAATACACATTTTTTAGAGCAGTCACTCTCTATTTCAACACAGAGTTCCGGAACAGCGTGAAGAAACAAGTGAATTGTATATTAGGGAGAGCACAGCCAGCTAGTAGGATCTCCAGTATGATATCTTGAAAAATCTGATGCTTGTAAATAAAATTGTTTGATAATGAAGTTCTAACAAGAAGTGAATAAGTTAACCTCAATATCCAGAAGATGAGGAGATGGTAACTATGCATAAAGAGAAGGTACCTACCCATATGGAGATGGTATTTTACTATACATAAAGAGATGGTAACTATACATGTATTAGGAGATGGTAATTATATGTACATTTCGAAATGGTAACTATACATAATACGATGTTAACTATACATAAAACTTTATAACTACAACAAACTGGATCGTGTTAGAAAATGTATGAAGGTCAATATCAACCACCTTTGTCCATTCTAATTTGGTAGGTACAATGTCCTCAAAATGACACCAGACATCTTTTCACCGCCACCGTCATACTTTTTCTCGCTCATTAGCATTAATAAAAGAAGGAGTAATCAGAACTTCATTAGTAGACAAAAACAAAGACCATATTTGTTCAAACTCAATATTTTTTCTGACAAACCTTATGCTGAATATACAACTTCTTGGGTCTATTCTAATTGTTGTAAGTCTTCTGCACAAAAGTAAAATTCATAGCTTGTAAGTGTTTTCAGCCCTCAATATTAGGAGTAATTTTCAATTGGTCGGTGGTATATTTGGTTTTTAAACTCCCCCACCTTAAGAGCTCTTTCGGAATTCTCACAGGGAGTCAAGCCATTGGGGATGGCACACTTTCCCTGTCTTTCATGATCTATGTCTCACCAATGATTATATCGGGTAGCAAATGGATGGAGAATAACTCAGTGTATTGCGGAGTGATTTTTGTTTTCTTCTATGATATGTCAATATTATCACATTTTCTTATTTGTTGTAATCGATTCACTGCAGTATACCTTCCAGTGAAGTATAATACATTATTCAACAATAACAATACCTATACCGCATGTGTTATAATATTCATAATATGCACATTATCAACAATTTCAGTTTATCTAGTCCCATGTGTCTTTTACTATGATAGCTTGCACCACGGGTTCAAGTACACTGAAGATATAACCTGCCAGATATTTGTTTTCTACTTCGAGTTTATTAAATACATAATTATAATCCTTAGTTTTATCACCATCAATGTCTTCACAATATACAAAGTTAGGATTGAAAAAAGGGTATTTTTAAAATATTTTCAAAATTCTTAGTGTATTAAAATATTTTTCCAGAATGCTCAAAATATCCAATCCAGCGAAAAAACCAAACGGGAGAACAGTTTTCTCCTCCAAGTCATTGCTCAGGGTGCAATATTTGCCATGGAACTGGTCACATATTATCTGATCTCTCCATTTGTTCAAAATGAGTTATTCCTTTTTTACACTTCAATGATAGCAGGGTCTATGATTCATGCTAGTCATGGGTAAGTTAGAGTATTCTGATCGGATGTATCATACAGGTATTTAAATTTTTTAGATGGGTCACACTGTATTACAATATAGAATGTCGAAACCATGTTAAGAAACGGTTCAACATTAAGTGCGGAAAATCCCAGCCATATCCAGTTGTGACTAACCATATATCTAGTATGGTATCTTGAAAATACTTGTTAATAAAATTGTTGGAGATCAAAGAGATCATGACTAGAAAAAATATGATTATTGTGCACAGAAGCAGAACAGAAGACAAACAAAAAACATGTCTGCTTGGGTATATACGTAACACCTAGATTTCTATATGCATGATCGCACAGTTGATGAAGATCAAATGACGAGAAATGAACCAGTTACTCTGAATTGATCAAACAATTGAGTGTCTCCTGTATCAATTATATGGGTAATCGGGGGCGCCCATAATTTTTTTTAGGTTACCAGTAGTGTCCTGAACCTAATTGCAAAGTTTGGTTAGGCTAAGTATCTTGGTTACTTAGATATGCATTATGGGTGGTTTTATTAGTAGTGACCCCCTATAATTAACATTTTAATGCCTAGGGGGTGACTAGCTTAATCGTAGGCGCCCATAATTTTTTTCTGAGATACCAGTAGTGTCCTGAACCCTTCTGCCAAGTTTCGTTAAGTTAAGTGTTCTGGTTTCTTAGATATGCATTATGGGTAGCGTCTGAACAAAAAGGCATTTTATAATATATCGATAAAATGCGCTCCATTAATAATGGTATCTGGTATGTATCTTTGTCAACAGTGTCTGAAACATGATCACTAAAACTACTCTAACTCGATAGCATTTACTTCAGATAATATACAGGTTCTTGTGGTGAACTGTTTTGAAACATGTCGGATTACTTTCAAGTATTTGTCAGGGCTGGTTATCCTGTAAAAGTTTTAATATCCTGTAAAAGTTTTAATTGATAATGTTAACTTTCAGATACTGTGTTCAACAGGTCAGATTCAGTCGAATCTTCAAGTTTGAATGCCTGACATCACCCAGTTCCCCAATCCCAAGCTATGTAGTATGTAGAATCAGAACCTCCCAATCATGCACTATACTTCTGACAGAACAACGTCAACATTCTTCCGCTCATTAAATAATAATATTATTATTACTCATTAGACAACGACGACGAGAAAACAGAAATTCTATAATAGTTTGGACGAAAACAGAACAAATTTTATTTTTACTTCTGATACATGTTGAACACAATGATTCTTGGAATATTTCTACTCTTTGTAAGTGTTGAATCAGATTTTCTTAATGGCTTATATTTGTATATTATTTCAGCTCTCTGGTTTTGGTGTAATTTGCAATTGGTTTGTGATATTTCTAATATGTAGACTACCCCAGCTTAAAAGCTCTTTCGGAATTCTCACGGCTAATCAAGCATTTGGAGATGGTATACATTCACTGACCTTTTTCTTTTATGTCTCACCAATGATTATATTTGATAGTGAATTGATGGAAAAGTTTTCTGGATACTGCGGTTTTGTAATAATATTTTGCTATGAAATATCAATCTTGTCACACTTTTTAATATCCTGTAATCGATTCGTCGCTGTATATTTTCCAATATCTTATAGCATGATTTTCAATAGATTCAATACATATATAGGATGTCTTGTGGTGATCATAGTGTCCTTATTATCAGCAATGTTGATCTATATTTGTGAGTGAATCCAGTACTGATGATCATTGTTAATAATATTTTCCAGTTTCCTGTCAATTCTACTACAATAGATCGAGATATAACTTCCACTTCAATCGTGATAAGAAATGTATGGATATCGCTCTTTATTTTCTATTTTTCAAGCACATATCTATAATTATCATGATTGTCACAATTGACATTTTTGCAGTTTTTCGAGTTAAACTGGAACGGAAGGTGGATTTCCTTTTTTTCTAAAAAAAAAAAAATCTAGCAATCAGTTTTACAGAAAACCCAAATCGTTCAATCAAGAGAAAAAATCTCGCGGGAGAATAGTTTTCTTCTCCAAGCCTTTCTTCAAGGTGCAATATTCGCTCTTGAGTTGATCACTTACTATATGATATCTCCAAAATTTCAAAGTGAACTTCTTCAATTCTGGGCATCAATAGTTGCTGTCGCGAACGCTGCTACGTACGCTTCTCTACTACGCCAAAACACAAGGAAAAAGAAAAGAAATAAAAAGAAACGACATTTCAAATTGCCTCCTCTTCCTCAACGGGTCTCGCCGCGCTTCCTTATGCGCCTTTAACGGCCGCCCCTTCTCTCTCCCAAAATTTCTCAATTTCATTCTCTCCTAAATTTGTCCCAGAGATTGGTGAGCGCCTGCTCTCTCTCTCTCTTTTCCTTTGTTTTCAATGTTAATTTCACTTTAATTATTTAGATCCACTTTCAGTCGAACTCCTTGGAGTTCTCCCTATAAATCCTAAATTCTCTATTCGTTAAATTCTAAATTCTCCTCTTTCCTGATCCAAACGGTGCTTAGCGAGACTCGATCCTTTTCCAAGCCTTCCTGGCTTCTATAATCCTGATCCTGATCCAACTAATATTATCTTTCGGAGGACTGTTGAGTCTGGACTCTTCACCTAATTTTGGACGTAAAATAACGATAATTTCAACTGTTTCTATTCAATAAACTCTTATTTTGTCCTATGTTGTGCTTGTTCCGTCGTCTTTCCCACTCAGCATGAGCGAGTCGCTCATTCCT
>LR552999.1:0-32999 GCA_900536415.3 Caenorhabditis sp. 38 MB-2015
GCTCATTGGCGTTCTCAATGCCAGATAATGTGCCATTCGCCGCCTCACAGCTCAATCTTGCAGCTTCCCGTGTAACCGTACCAGAATGCACCAACATACACCATTTACCCATCGATCTGCTGAAGTAGTTCCATCCACTTTGACATACCCATCCAACAATTGTTGTTGTGGGTGTCTTCGTTGTCGTGGTGGTTGGTTTGGTGGTTGTCGTGGTGGCTTTGGTGGTGGTGGGAACTGTAGTCGTCTCGTCGCAATACTCTTCTTGTGGAGTGGTGTCGGAAGCCACGAGGCTGACGATGGTGAGTAGAAACAAGATGATCAATCTCATGATTGTATGTTGGTTAATCTTCGGAGTGTTCTTTTATACACGATTTTTAGGCCTATTCGCCATAAATCGGCGTAGCGTCGTGAATTGCCACCGAAAGTTTATTGTTGCTCCCGAATATTTTATTGGAAAAATAAAAATATGATTTTTGAACATAACACAAAAGCTGATTTCTTACTAATAAATAATTCAGTTAAAAAAATTTTAACAAGCTTCTTTTGTTTACTTTTGAAACATGCCCAACTCGTGCATGTACATCAATAAGAGCACAAAGTTCAATTAACCGAGTTAGACACAGGTGTTCAAATAGGGTTCCCCAGTATAAAAGAACACTGTGTTACGTTACAAAACCATCACATCTTCAATCATCATGCAATTCTCAATCATTGTCCTTGCCCTCACTTCAATTGCTATTGTTGAAAGTTGCAGTGATTCTGGATCAAAGTGAGTTCACAATACCTGTATTCAAATATATCTCGAGTTATAGCTGTGCTAACTGGAAGAACAATGGCTTCTGTTCCTCATCATTCTACACCACCGCACAAAAATACGCATATTGTGCATCGACTTGTGGATTGTGCTCCAGCACATCTTCTACCTCAACCTCTTCTTCATCAACCACTTCGTCATCTTGCTCCGATTCAGCATCTGCTTGCTCTTCATGGAAAGCCAATGGATATTGCTCCAGCTCATTCTACACAACCGCGCAGAAGAAAGCTTATTGTGCCAAGTCTTGCAGTCTCTGTTAATTTTTCGATGCATAGTTCTTTACTCAATAAATGTCTTTCGTATTATTGTCATTTTTTGAAATTTACATTCGTTGGGAAATATTAAACTACACTTTCCAAAAATCAATAATTCTTGAAATATCAAAAAAAAAAACGGAAGATAGACTATATATGTCCGAAGTTTAATAAATCAACTTCATCCTGAAAAGATGCATTTTAAATCAAAAACCAGACTTAAAAGATAGTGAGACACTTTTTGTTATAACGTATAAAATTAATACTAAACTTTACTCAATAATCAATTCTTCATACTTCACGATTCTCTGCAATGTTATATTTGTCATGTACTGCCGAACACTTGCTGTCATAAATTTTAAAAACAACATGGAATACACTTGATGTTCAAATTACCAATTTTAATCAAGACGTTAGGCTGTTATTCTGTAATTGTTAGTTAAAATACTCTTCATTCAGGAAAGGGTACTTGTCAAATATGAAGTATGTAAAGTAAAAGAAACATATTTTTCTGATGCTCGAACCCATCAGCAAACCCGGTGAAATTAGTTAGAGCAACAATAACTCTTATCATGTTCAATCTCGGAAGTTTCACATTAGCTACGTCTCACATGCGTTATTGTGGCAGACAAAAGTTTGTATTTTGAATGTTTACTTTTTAAACACGCCCTCGTTCATGAACATCAGTAGTAAAACAAAGTTTAATTTCCGGAATTAGACACAGGTGCTCAAATAAGGATTCATAGTATAAAATGATACTATGCTGTAGACGTCTATCACATCTAGCTAAGCATGCAATTCTCAGTCATCGTCCTTGCTCTCGCTTCAATTGCTCTTGTTGAAAGTTGCAGTGATTCTGGATCAAAGTGAGTTCACAATAATTGTATTCCCGTACACGTATTCCGAAATTCGATTTTCAGCTGTGCTAACTGGAAGAATAACGGCTTCTGCACCTCCTCCTTCTACACCACCGCTCAAAAATATGCATATTGTGCATCGACTTGTGGATTGTGCTCCAGCTCATCTTCTACATCAACCTCTTCTTCATCAACCACTTCTTCATCTTGCTCCGACTCCGCATCAGCTTGTTCATCATGGGTTGCCAATGGTTTCTGCACCAATTCATTCTACACAACTGCAATTAGAACCTTGTATTGTGCCAAGTCCTGCGGATTGTGCTAAGCTTTCAATTTTTTTAGTTTTATAGTCATTTGAATAAATCATTATTGTTTTTATCACATAATTCGTGTATGTATGTATATAGTTTTTGTCGGGCACTAAAAAGGTCGAATTGGCAGATAAAACTCACTATTAATCAATGGAAACATGGCGATTTTTCTAGAAAATTTGTGGAGACTTTTTTGAGAATCCTGGCAGTTTTTAATGACTTCGTTCTGGTAAGTGGTCAGTACAAAAATTGACCTAATTACTGTCATACATGAATACTGGATTGGGGAGAATGTATCTGTTCCAACTACGTTCAGAATCCATTATCATTTCACGTAGTGACTCAGTTTGATGAGTTCAACATGTCTATAAAAAATATCTATTTAGCAAGAACACGGACGAAAAAATATTTTATTGTAGTTACACTTCTTCTAACGACTATCATGGATGTATTGGTTCAATATTATCGTGGGTACAGTACATGTACTATGTTCAATTAACAAAATTCCTAATCAGGAAACAGTTTTAAAAAAATGGATATAAAATGTTAAAAGCATAAATATGTTCTCAATGACGAACAGAGTAAATTATTATGGTTGATCACACGTATCCGGCCCTTACAATAAAATAGGTTCTAAAGACTATTAGGATCCTCGACCGAATTTCGATAAAGTCACATAATTTTATTTTATCACTAGATCTAAATGTCTCAAAGGTTCGGTCTTCAGTTCACGTTAAATTCGTATGAAACTCTACCAGACAAACCAGTTGTTTCTGATGTGCAAGACTAAAGGTCAAAAATGGTATGAGCGTTGTAACAAAAAAGTTTGAACATGCTTCCTTTGTTTACTATTGTAACTCATTCACTCACATCAATGATATAATTAAGTTCAGCAACATTATTCAGACACAGGTGCCCAAATAAAACTTTATAGTATAAAAAGGTTAACCATGTGTTACAAAATCATCACATCTTCAAACATGCAATTCTCAGTCATCGTCCTTGCTCTCGCTTCCTTTGCTATTGTTGAAAGTTGCAGTGATTCTGGATCAAAGTGAGTTCACCATACCTGTATTCAAATATATCTCGAGTTTCAGCTGTGCCAATTGGAAGAACAATGGCTTCTGTACCTCATCCTTCTACACCACCGCTCAAAAATATGCATATTGTGCATCGACTTGTGGATTGTGCTCCAGCTCATCTTCTACCTCAACCTCTTCTTCATCAACCACTTCTTCATCTTGCTCCGACTCGGCATCTGCATGCTCTTCATGGGTTGCCAATGGTTTCTGTACCAATTCGTTCTACACCACCGCAATTAGAACCTTGTATTGTGCCAAGTCTTGCGGATTGTGCTAAGCTTGCAATTGTTGTAGTCTCATATTCTCACACAAATAAATGATTTAGAGCATATATTGTTTTTTTTTAGATTTGGTCAAAATTTAAATTCAGAATTATTGTTCTCAATAGCTCCAAGTCATCGAATTTCAATAAACATTCAAAATACTTATCATAGTTCTTATCCCAAATGCTCAAATTCCCTAATTTTCACACCTTGGTTCAATCAAACTGTTCTACAGTACTTCTGAACTCCACCTGGTGAACCATGATGTCCAATTAAGGCGTGTCTTGATGAATAATCCGATTAGAAATTGGAATACGTTGGTTAAGTGATACAGACCAACGAATTCTGTATACAATAAAAAACTGGAAAGATGTCTACGTATTTCGGCAATTTTAATAATTCATACTCTCTTTGAAAGTGTTCTTTATGAGAACTACTCGGGGAAAAATCGGCAACAGTTTGTCGCAAACTTGCGGCAATTTGTCGCAAACTTGCGACATTCGGCTGTCGCAAGGCTTGCGGTGTTCTTGCGCCAATAGTCGCAAGCTTTGCGACATCTAGCAGCAAAACTACTGCACGGCTTGCGACACCCTTGCGCCAGAAAAAATGTGTCGCAAGCTTGCGACAAGGGAAAAGCCTTGCGACACGCTTGCCGTTTTTTCCCCGAGTAGACATTCACTGTGTATTGGTTGAGAACATTTAAAAATTTTAATAGTCTAAAAATTGACCTTAATTAATGTAATATAGATAAATTTAATTGAACGATGACCGGTCAAAACAGTACCAAGAACCAAGAAAACATTGCGCACCATCAAAATGTCATCAAACATTCATGGTGATGCAGTCAGGGATCGATCAAACCTGCAATCTTCTCACTTTCGATATAATGAAACTCATAACGGATATACATACCACGAGAATGTCTAGCCTTTTTAAGCATGCTTCTTTTGTTTACTCTTCTAACATGTTGAACTCGTTCATAAACATCAGTTGTAACACAAAAATTCACTTTCCTGACATAGATCCAGGTGTTCCAATAGTGTTCAACAGTATATAAGGACACTCTGGGTTACAGAACCATCAATCTAGTTCGTCATGCAATGCTCAGTTATTCTCCTTGCTCTAGCTTCAATTGCTCTTGTTGAAAGTTGCAGTGATTCTGGATCAAAGTGAGTGAACAATACCTGTATCCACATCTGTTCATTCTGATTTTCAGCTGTGCCAACTGGAAAAACAATGGTTTCTGCTCCTCATCCTTCTACACTACCGCCCAGAAGTATGCATATTGTGCATCGACTTGTGGATTGTGCTCCAGCTCATCTTCTACCTCAACCTCTTCTTCATCAACCACTTCCTCTTCTTGCTCCGATTCAGCATCTGCTTGCTATTCATGGAAAGCCAATGGATATTGCTCCAGCTCATTCTACACAACCGCGCAGAAGAAAGCATATTGTGCCAAGTCTTGCAGTCTCTGCTAATTTCACAGTTAATAGAATTTTAGTCGATTTATGAATGATTTATGAATACTATTCGATGTACTACATTATTAAAATTATGTTTTTCAAATATTGGCACGAGAGTTCCACGAGTTCAAAACAGATGCTTGCGAGGTTTCAGTGTTCATCTGCTGACAATTTTGTAATATACATTGTAATATGAATTTTATCCAACCTGAAAAACACAAAAAAATCCATAGATTCTCTCAGCTTCGAAGCAAAAAACCTATGATTGCATTTCGAAAATGTTTGATGATAAACATTGTTGGAAGAGGGTCGATAGCGGGAAAGAGAGCAATTGTGATCGATATTAGTCCACTAATCGTTCCTAATCCATTACCCATAAAAGTTGTTATAAACAATATCATAACCGGAAAATGCATCAAAATAACAGGGATCATTGTCTCAGTTATCAACGCATAGAATAGCTGAGATTGAAGTTGATTATACTTCCGTGATTGTTTAGATTTATCAACCATCAGCTTGTTAATCCTATGATAACATTGGAACCCAAAATATGTTATTGCTAAAATTGAGGAGTTGATGATAAAGGCATGCCCTATTATCCCAACGAAAGATGGGATATCAGCTTCAACACTACCATCCTTCTGCTTTTGATAAAAATAAGGGCCCATGTACACGGTTTTGTCAATCTCCCAATCCAAATACAACAAAATATCAGATCTTAGAAAATTGGTGGTTTTTTCTGAAGCTGGGAGGAGGAACAGAGATATTAAGCCATATATAATTCCGTATGTAAAGGGGATTGAGAACCAGAAAATTATTTTAAATCCATCAAATGTTTTCAAGTATTTTGATCTATATTTATTTATTTGTTTAATTTTAAAAACGTAGTATATATCTCACCCACTAGCCACCAGATATCTGTATATGAAATGTAAGGCGAACATGCCCATTGAAAGACCAAAGAAACTACAATAAACAATCAATAATCCTAACCATATTGATCTATGAAGATCAAATTTAATCAATAATATTATCACAAACACTGATCCTGTTGAAAATATAACTGGTGATACCAAAACATCTATGAATGAATAGAATATCTCAAAAATTGATATGAATAACATTAAATATTTATAAGACCCCATTTGCTTTGGAGACTCCTTGATTATTAAAAAAGTCAAAATACTGTTTAGGAATATTGACATTGCTGCTGACATAATCTCTGAATAGGCTATCAACGCCTTCAATCGCATTTTGAAAACGTGTGGAATGAATACGAATAAAGTTAGCAGTTTATATAAGATAAGCTTGTTATTAGTTCATTTTTTGAGGATACCGTATTAGAAAGAAAAACACTTGGATCACGGTTAAGGAAATTAGAACTAGAGTGTACTTAATGTCCGACCACAGAAATAAGTATTTTTAGCGAAGTTCATTGCTTGAAAATAATGAGTTCCAGTTTTAGATCTTGTAAAACTGGTCTAAATAATTCTGATGTGAAAGAGTAAAGTTTAAAAATGGAATGAGCGTTGAAAAAAACTTGAACATGCTTCTTTTGTTTACTATTGTAACTCATCCGTTCACATCAATGATATAATTAAGTTCAGCAACATTATTCAGACACAGGTGCTCAAATATAACTTGATAGTATAAAAAGGTTAACCATGTGTTAGGAGACCATCACATCGTGAAACATGCAGTTCTCCAGCATCATCCTTGCTCTTACTACAATTGCTCTTGTTGAAAGTTGCAGTGATTCTGGATCAAAGTGAGTTCACAATAATTGTATTCACATACACGTATGTATTCCGAATTTCAATTTTCAGCTGTGCTAACTGGAAAAATAACGGCTTCTGCACCTCCTCCTTCTACACCACCGCACAAAAATACGCATATTGTGCATCGACTTGTGGATTGTGCTCCAGCACATCTTCTACCTCAACCTCTTCGTCTTCAACCACTTCTTCATCCTGCTTCGACTCGGCATCTGCATGCTCTTCATGGGTTGCCAATGGTTTCTGCACCAATTCATTCTACACAACTGCAATTAGAACCTTGTATTGTGCCAAGTCTTGCGGATTGTGCTAAGCTTGCAACTATATTTTAGTGTTATAGTGTTACACCAATAAATCATTTTCAAGCATTCTTTTCAAATATGAACTTCAGATAGATGTACTTTCTAAATTTGTTTTCAACTCCGGTTGTCAGAGTTACCGGTTTCCCATCTGAAAAACAACTTTAAAATATATTTTTTTAATCTCCTACAAAATGCTGTCAAAACCTTTCATCAGCTGGTTCGAAACTATATCAGCAATAATCTCCTTCGTTCTAAATTGTGGACTAACATTTCTGATCCTCACAAAATCTCCAAAACAACTTGGTACCTATAAATACTTGATGTTATTCATATCAATCTTCGAGATAATATACTGTTTTGTGAATATTATAGTTTCTCCAGTTATATTTTCAACCGGCTCAGTTTTTGTAGTTATAAGTTATCCAAAATTCACATATATCTCTAGATCAGTATGGCTGATACTTGTCTGTATATATTGTGCGTTTTTTGGTTTTGCAATGGGTATATTTGCGTTACATTTCATATACAGATATCTAGTCGCAACAGGGTATAATTAATAATGACAACATAATTCGAAACTTCATAGTTACAGATCAAAATACTTGAAAACATTCGAAGGTTTTGGGATGGTTTGCTGGCTCTCTATTCCTTTCACATATGGTTTGGTGTGGGGTCTGATTTCATACTTTCCCTGTGGTCCTTCAGAAATGACTAGCAATGCCATAAGAGCAGAAATGTTAGACTATTTGGATTTGGATGTGGATCAAGTAGTGTACATCGGTCCATACTTATATCCAGAACTAATTGATGGGAATGCCCAAACTGATATTATATCTTGTTTTGCAATACTTACCTTGTGTATTTTAATTATCTCTTCTATTCTAGCCATGTCATATTGTGGATTTAAATGCTATATGAAAATCAACAGTTTGATAGAAACAAAATCAATGCGATCAAGAAAATTCAATCAACTACAAAAACAGTTATTCTACGCGTTGATAACTGAAACATTGATCCCTGTTATTTTGATGCATTTTCCTGGGATGATTATATTCACATCTACTATAATGGATAATGGACTGGAAACGATTAGTGGAGTAGTATCTATTACTATATCCCTTTTCCCAGCGTTAGACCCTCTTCCAACAATGATTATTATCAAGGCTTATCGGAATGTTATAACAGGTATCAATGGTTTTCGAGAAATGCTTCTTCCTTCAATTTTCATTCAGGCTACTTCAAAAAACTGATTTGTGTATAAAGAAAATTAGTTTACAAGATTTTATGTGATGAAATTCAACAAAGAAGGTCAAAGTTCAAACTCAATATCCCCAGATAGACAAAACTTTGAACATGCTTCTCTTATTTGTTTTTGTAACATGCCTACCTTTACTACATCAAGTTTAAATCTTGAATTAGAAACAGGTGCTCAAATAATGTTCAATAGTATATAAGGACACTCTGAGTTACAGGACCATCACATTTAGCTAATCATGCAATTCTCAATCATCATCCTTGCCCTCGCTTCAATTGCCATTGTTGAAGGCTGCAGTGACTCTGGATCAAAGTGAGTGAACAATAACAGTATTCAAATCTGTTCATTCTGATTTTCAGCTGTGCTAACTGGAAGAACAACGGCTTCTGCACCTCATCCTTCTACACCACCGCTCAAAAATATGCATATTGTGCATCGACTTGTGGATTGTGCTCCAGCTCATCTTCTACCTCAACCTCCTCTTCATCAACCACTTCTTCATCTTGCTCCGACTCGGCATCTGCATGTTCCTCATGGGTCTCCAATGGTTTCTGCACCAACTCGTTCTACACCACCGCGATAAGAAAACAATATTGTGCCAAGTCTTGTGGATTGTGCTAAATTTTTACAAATTATAGTTAATATAATAGTCAGTATCAGTATATGAATAAATTCTTTGATCTAAAAATCAGAACCTAGCCGTTCTTAGCCTATGATTCATGTCTAAATCATATCTTTGTGAGAAACTATGAAATGCGTGTGAAATTCAAAACACTACTCATGACTGACTATCATTTGTTCACATGTGATTCTCTCTTAGACCCAAATGCATATCAAAACAAAGCAAAAATATATACCTAGCGGAAACCCAAAAATCTATGTAACTCGAAAAAATATTTTCTTTTTTTTCTCAGCTTCTAGCTACATTTGTTGTTTTTCTGCTATATAATTAGAAAAATATAACACATACCAATACTCAAAATTCAGCTCTATACATTAAGATCACTCCACACATAATCTCTGATGACATCACGTATACCTTCACATACCTAACCAAGCACAAAGAACTCATTAATCTGACTAATAAGGCAGCTTAAGAACATTTTGTTATGTTATTCATTGTAAAGTTCGTCATTCTCACGGTCTATTTTTCTCATGTGGTCTAATCAGCATTGAAAAAGTTTTTTCTTTCAGACATGACTGATGTACCATGGCAAATGACCGTTTTCTTGATTCAAACTATTATCCTAGTTCCAATATATATTTATATACTTTTTGGTATACTGATAACTCGCTGTAGGAAGAAAACTAATTTTCAAAGTCCATATTACACATTGATTTTGTCGCAGGTATGTATGTATTTCAAAGATCATATTCATGTAACAAAATATGTTTAGGGTCTGGCTGATATATTTACAATTTTAGTGTTCACCACTTTATGCCTAGGTAGATATTTTGGCATTGGCAATCATTTGATCTACAGTCTCTCTGATTATGGGTCCGATATATTTTATGCAAACAGCGGTGCTTTTAGCCTAACCATCCGTGTCGTTGGTGTATTTTTCATAACATTCCAGCGATATTTAGCGGTTTGTAGACCACAAGGATCATTCAATTATGTAGGTTTATCCACCCAAAACATAAATAACCAAAATTTTTGTTTCAGTTTGTCAACCATACTTCCCCAATAATTTTGATACTTGCCCATTGGGTGATAGCTATTCTTATATATTCACCAGCGTTTATTGTGAGTGACGCTATCTTCGAAAATGAGGACAATTTATTTTTGCTCAATTCCGAGTTACATGCACAAGTATTCTCGTTGATTGTAGCCATTTGTTTTTCAACCATTGGAACATCTGTGACAGTCATGTACTTGAAAATATCTATTTTGCTATGTCGAAGTCGTGTAGGACAGAATACGTGAGTTACTCCCATTTATAGATAGGCTACTATAAAACAATTTTTTATAGAAACAATAAATCCTCACGTGCACAAGATATTCGAATAAGTATCCATGTACTTTTCCTTATCATTATCTCAATGATAGTATTCGGTTACTATATGGGTGAATTTGTATGTTCCTACAACCCCGATAAAACATCCCTAAGAGCATTGCGAGTATATTATCCAACTGTCTCTATGAATTTTTCATTTATCAACCCAATCAGTTTGATGTTTTCAAATTCCGAAGTTCAGAAAAGAATATTTTGCTGTCGAAAAGCAAGTGTGGGCAGTAGTGTGAGTAACGAATCTATTTTCGTGGAATATTCATTTATTTTTCTTTGATTGGGTTTTTAGGTTGGCGAAGGAACTGTGACACAAATGATAACATCGAGAAGAGTGTGAATAGGATAACTGTGAAATGAAGAATAAAAGTTTAAAGATTGTTATAAAAGAGCATGTTTCTTTTGTTTACTTTTGAAACATGCCTAACTTGTCTACTCATCATGATCAAGTTCATATCTTGAATTGGATACAGGTGTTCAAATAATGTTCAAATGTATAAAAGGGCACCACATGCTACTATACTATCAATCTAGTTTGTCATGCAATTCTCAGGCATTGTCCTTGCCCTCACTTCTATTGCTATTGTTGAAAGTTGCAGTGATTCTGGATCAAAGTGGGTTACTTCAGAATACATGTACCACACATCTGTTCATTCTGATTTTCAGCTGTGCTAACTGGAAAAACAATGGGTTCTGCACCTCATCCTTCTACACGACCGCACAAAAATATGAATATTGTGCATCGACTTGTGGATTGTGCTCCAGCACATCTTCTACCTCAACCTCTTCTTCATCAACCACTTCGTCATCTTGCTCCGATTCAGCATCGGCTTGCTCTTCATGGAAAGCTAATGGATATTGCTCCAGCTCATTCTACACAACCGCGCAGAAGAAAGCATATTGTGCCAAGTCATGCAGTCTCTGTTAATTTCACAAATCTAGTTCTAGTCAATATATGAATGAAGATATTTTCTTCAATTACATAGCTAATCCTGGTTCATTAGGAAATCCCCTGAATAACTTTTTCGCTTCGAGAATTTCATAATTAAGGTTCTAGTTGCACTCCCAAAATATTTATTCCCCTATGAAGTTCATCAAAAACATTCTCCTATTGTTGAATCTTCTCTAGAATCGAGTTAATAGTATTGCGTTCAGCGTCAGTTAGTTTGGTACCGTTGACAATTTTCTTGGCATCATTGACCAATTTTGAACTGAGTTTGATGTTCTTCACAATCGTCGCCTCGTTCTTTTTCAACAAATCATTTAAATTGTCGGCCTTTTGGATAGCTGCAGAGCAAAGTCCGATGATGATGAGAAAGACGAGGAGCAGCTTCATGATTGAATTGAATCTACCATCTCTATACGCATTTTATATTCTTCAAAATTCACATAATTTGCATAAAAAATAAATTAAAACTTCATAATCTTCTCACAATCAATCATAAACTATAGCAAACACCCGTAAACTGACAAATCAATTGAATATATCGATCAACTCGTGTGAATCTCGCCAACATATTCGATGGACATCCCTTCGTTCCAAAACTCGTCATAGCTATGAGATGTGCTCGCCCATCATCATCCCTATACTCCATCCCACCCCCACTATCACCATGACATGTTCTCGGGGCGAAGTAGTCCTTGGTGTCTAGCGAGGTGGCACAGATATAGTCAGCGGCGTCGAATGGCAGTTGATCACTCCAAGGACGAGCGCGACGACAATCAGGGTCGATTCGCATTGGGATCTCGTGAATCAGTGGACCACTCTCATTGAAAACTATAACTTTATGGATAAGAGATATGGTTTTTCAAATATGAAGCTCACTATATCTGCGACCCCATCCTGGTACACTAAGCTTCTTTGTATAATACATGCTCCTTCTAGGTAAACAAATAGGCATTACATTTTCGTTGAATTTTATTTGATTCTCAACTTCGACAATAGCCCAATCGTGTCCATCACGGCAATTATGGCCAACAAAATCGCCATCAAGTAGAACACTTCGGATCTAGAAAATCTAGAAATAAAATGTCTATTGTGAATACGAAAAAATTAGAGAGTGGCCTAGAAAACGCAAGAACATATTTTTCTTTGATATTTTTCAAAAAGTACTGTTTTATTTGGATTTCTAGGCCATATTGGTTGCTCTTCCAATGATCTAATAATTTCAACCCTACAATAGGTGAAAACCTGAAACGGACCAGACGATTCAAAAATTTCCCTGAATCGTAACTAAAACAGGATCAGAACATAGAGATACTCAATTTCTTCAAAAAGGACCAGCTCAGTTTTGGGTAAATTGTCTGGTTCTTGTTTAATTTTGTACCTGTCCAATTTCAGGTTCATTTTTTCTATGAGAATGATCCCGATCCGGATGATGGTCCGTTCCAAGAACCACTAACACAGGCTCCATACAGTACTATTCAGACCTGATACACATACAAGTCGAACTTTATTGACTGTACTTTTTTTAAAAATTGGAGAACAGTAAAAAAGAGAAATTGTTCAATTTTCTAACCGTTTGTTGAAAAAAACAATCCAATGGACAATATACATATATCATACATGAAAATCACATATCACATACCTTATTAAAAACCACATCCGACTTTGAACAATTCACACTATTCGGTAAATCCTCCGTAAACCCCCGAATACATCGTCCACCATAAGCCACTTTCCTTGTCTTTTGCAGGTTTTCTATACTCCGATAGGCGGTTCTATTTATCGGTGCCAGATCCACACACAAATTGCCCCCAACCCCTATCGTTGTGACAAACCCATGCGCGGCTGTTAGAATATGATAAGGGCTAATGATACTCCCACCCAACCGGTTTACTCCCTAGAATTTTTTTTTTGTTTTGTTTTTGAAAAAGGTAATTAATGAAGGAACCTACATCAACTGTGAAAGATACTGCCCATGGGAAGTGCTTGGTTTTGGACTCCTTTTGGAAACCGCAGATTTCAGATAGTTGAACATTTTCTACCTCAGATTGTAGGGATGTTTCACGAACTGTAAGTTTTGATATATAACCCGAAAACATAGCTAAAAACTGACATTTTGGACCAATCCACACTGGATTAAAGCTAGATAATTGAGAAAAAATGTTAGTTGTAAATAAAGTGAATAAAAAGTAGTGGAAAATCATAAATTGACTAGAATAATAGACAAGAAAAAAAAACAAAAATCTCGTTCACCTTGATTGTAACGAAATGGAAAATAAATGAAAGAAAGATGGCAATGCTTTATATATCATTTTTTGTGTTTTAACAATAATAATTATTATTTATATTATAATGGTTATTACTATTATGAGAATACGAATGGTGATAATGATCAATAAGAAAAAGAAGGCTGCTGGAAAATTTGATAAATTCTCATATGGATGTATCAATTTTGAATTGTGGGATTGGCATAGAACATTTCTAAAAATTTAGGACTTTTTGATATAACAGAGAGCACGTGTTATTAGAAATGCGCGAGAAAGTGATAGAGAGAGAATATTTATTCCTAAAATGAGTGAAAATGTGATTGTAAAATTAGCAAAGACTGCAAGACGATGCACAATAAGCTTTCTTTTGAGCGGTGGTGTAGAATGAACTGGAGCAATATCCATTGGCTTTCCATGAAGAGCAAGCAGATGCTGAATCGGAGCAAGATGAAGAAGTGGTTGAGGTAGAAGATGAGCTGGAGCACAATCCACAAGTCGATGCACAGTATGCATATTTTTGTGCGTTCGTGTAGAAGGATGAGGTGCAGAAGCCGTTGTTCTTCCAGCTGGAACAGCTGAAAATTGAGATATGCAGGGTGTTTTGCCAATGATCATTAATTTTAAGAGTCTTACGCTTATGGGACAGGAGATCTCTTTAACTAGAATGAAATCTCACAATAGAGTGGAACAATAGATATCTTTCTTCAATTAATTTCGTTAGTATGTATATTGTTAGCATCTGGCTTCATCATGTCAGCTTTTCGTTTAAATGAAGATATTATGTTATTTCTGAAACACTCTGTGTCCAAGTACAATTATAGTTGACTCACTTTGATCCAGAATCACTGCAACTTTCAACAAGAGAAATCGAAGTAACGATGATTGAGAATTGCATGTTCCAAGATGTGATGGTCTTCTAACACATGGGGCGAATTGCTATACTGTTTAACTCGGTTCAGAATATGTTCTCTAACAAAACTATAATTAATCATTTATTCATCCCATACACCAAAATTTTTTCATCCCTGCAATTGAGCCAAAATCGAGTCGGCCAAGTCCTTCTGATCAGTAGTCAAATGAGCGGTGCTCAAAAGCTTCTTCCCTTCGGCGATCAAATTCGAACTAACTGTCACCCCACTGACAATCTCTGATGAATATTTCTTGATCAACGAGGTGAGCACATCTGTTGCATTGTTGGTGAGGGTGGCAGTGGTGAAGCCAATGATGACGATGAGAACTAGGATGAATTTCATGTTTGATATGATTTACCTGTTGCTATGATGCTCGTTTTTATGCTACCCTGAATATGGTAATTGTGGGAATAAGTTTATTGTTATGGTGATTTCAAAATCAAACTTTTCTCAAACATTGAACCAGTTTCTTATAATAACAAACGGAGTCACCGATGATCCTGAAGTGGATTCTTGAGAACTTCGGACATTTTCAAAACGACAAAACATCAAATCTGGATAAAAAACAATTTTCAAATTAAATATAGAGACCCACCTATCACAGTAGTTCTATATCTATCAATCAGAAGTATTAGAATAAAAGGGTCCACTCCTGGATACATTTGCACTACAATAGTCTGCAGATTAATTGTGGCTCCTATATTAAAGCCAAGAAGCGGGCAAGCAAACATAAAACCCGCTGGGAAGTACATTAAAATCATTGGAACTGTTGTTTGCACAACCAATGCTCGAAATAATTGATACTGAAGATCTCGTGTTTTGTCAGATATTCCTTTAAAGGACCGCAATTTGAGGTAGGTTCGGATGCCACAATAGAAGAGAATTGAATAACTGCTGGCGACAACGAAAAGGTGTTGAACAACCCCTAAAATATTACGCAGGTCAGCCTTCCTAACCTCGTTCTGATCGTAATAAAACTGTGAAAAAAATCTATAAATTATCAAGCAACATTGAAAGTCACTCACATATTTATAAGGAACATAATCAGCATGATCGATTCCGAGTCCATAGCTATGATTCATGATATATTCAAAACTTTGTTGAGTTCGTTCATTTTGTGGGTAAAGAAAATACGCGGCTGCTCCCCAACTGATAGCAATTAATATACCACAAATGATCCAGATGAAGAAATATGGGACATCGAAGTATTTTAAATAAGAGGTTCTACAATATAAATTCAATTATTTGATCATTTCCTGATGCATACCTGCATGTAGAAATATATCGATGAATAAACTGGATAGCAAAAAGGGTGAAGCTCATTGCATAACATCCACAATACACAGCTAAACTTTGTATTTATTTATGTACATATATTTCTGATCTAAAGATGTTCCTTACATGGCACCAATCTAGTCACCGTCTTTCCCCAGTCATAACGTTTCCTTTGAATTAAGAACAAAGTATCGTCATATATATGAATCAAAGGTCTTAACAACAACTCGACGGATGAATAAAATGCTGTGAAAAGACAGAAAAATAATAGAAGAAATTTAAAGGAGCTGATGAGGTGATGTGATCGAAAATGGATTAGAAAAAAAAGAACAGTGTTAGACACTATGGAGAGGGTGAATCCAATCTCACCGGTAAGAATAGTTAGAGGTAACCAGAATTGTTCAGACATCTTTCAAAAAAAAACTGATTTTCGAAATATATATATGCCCATTTGTATGTAATCCTGCTGGAATAGGTAAATGGGTAAACAAATAAGAATAGCTCATGGTTTTCAGTTTTTCGAATTGTGTCGATTCTAGGTTTTGTAGCCAGAGTCATTTTGGTACACAAAATTTTTTGGTACACAAAAAGGAACGAATAATAATTTATTTAAAGTGATACATATAGGCTTTGTCTAATTATCAAGCCACATTGGTAGTTGTGACGATGAGAACCAGTTTGAATCATAATATATATTACCAGTGACTTGTAGCATCCACATTTTGAATCCTTGAATTTGTATTCAATTTTTTTAGCTTCTCAAATCGACAAAATAGAATATCTACAATCATTTTTTAAATATATTAAATATCAGCAACCTCTCACCAATCAGAGTACATCTATAACGATCAATCAAGAGTATGAGAACCAGAGGGTCCATTCCTGGATACAATTGCACTATCACCGTCTGATAGTTGATCGTGGCCCCTAGATTCAGGCCAAGAAGCGGGCAGGAGAACATGAATCCCACTGGGAAGTACATGAAAATCATGGGAAGGGTTGCTTGGACACACAGGGCACGGAATAATTGATATTGAAGATCGCGTGTTTTGTTAGATAATCCTTTAAAGGACCGCAATGTTTGGTAGGTTTTGATGCCACAAAAAAAGAGGACTGTATAAGAACCAGCGATGACTGAGAGATGTTGAAGGATACCCAACATGCTTACTAGATCCAACTTTTTGACATCATTCTCATCGTAGTAAAACTGAAAAAAATCTAAAGTTGAGCAATGATTAATACAAACATAGCTCACATAGGTATAAGGAGCATAATCCGCAAGATCACTTCCAATTCCATAAGTATGATTCATAATGTGCTCAAAACTCTGTTGAGTTCGGTCAGTCTGTGGGAATAGGAAAAATGCGGCGCACGCCCAGCTGATAGCAATTGACAAAGCGCCAAGAATCCAGAGAAAGAAATATGGTATGTTGAAGTACTTAAGATGATAGGGTCTAAAATATACAGAAGTGAGCAAACTATTGCTCAACTAGTCATAGCTTGGTTCAGAATAATCTGTTTGAGCTCATATTTTGCTCAGATGTGCTCAAATACATGAACAATGTGCTCTACAAACTATGAAGCATTTTTCTGATACATTCGAGCATAACTGTGCAAAATTTGAGACCAAATTAACCATTTTTGGCCGAGTTATGACGATTTAACCAAATCTCCCTATTGTACCTGCAAGTTGCAATATATCTATGGATAAATTGAAGAGCAAACAAGGTGAAGCTCATTGCGTAACATCCACAGTAGGTGGCTAAAAATCACAATTATTTATATTTATTATCCAGAGAGCCCCCTTACTTGGCACTAATCTTGTCACCATCTTCCCACAATCAAATCGTTTTCTTTGAATTATAAAAATCGTGTCATCATAAATATGAATCAATGGTCTTTGAAATAATTCAACGGATGAATAAAATAAAGTGAAAAAGCAGAAAAATAAAAGTAGATATTTATAGGAGCCGATGTGAATGTGTGATCGATAATTGATCAAGAAGAGAAGAATGGTGTTGGAGACGATGGAGAGGGTGAATCCAATCTGACCTATGAGGATAGTGAGAGGTAACCAGAATTGTTCAGACATTTTTGGTTGATTGAAATTGTCGCCTCGAAAAAAAGAAGAGAAGCGAAAACTGATTTATGTTTTTAGATAATAGAGGAGGTATAATCATCCAGGTATTTTAATTAAGCCGGCTGGAATGAGAAAATCTGCAGAGGTAAACAATGAAAAACAACTAAATCAACTGAAATCTTTATTAATCTGTCAAAAAACATTTCTCAAACATCCTGAAGCATATTTATTAGTCTCCAATACATTAATTTTCTTGTCATATTCAATCTGGTGAGCGAGCTGCTTCCATTCTTCTCCTTGTTGATAAACACCGATGAAGTTGAAACAAATTTAGATTCAGACCTTTCAACTTGAATATTATAATCATGAGAACCTCCCTTTTCTTATGCTAATTTTTAGTTTACATATAAGAGATCTTTACCGACGACAAGAAAGCAAGAAAACCATGAAACTTCTTATTCTCCTCGTCTTCTTTGTCGCCAGCATCACCGCGCAATTGGAGTTCTTCACCAAGTACCTTCCAAGTTTCCTAAACTCTCAAAACATCACCAATATTTTTAATCAATGATTTATTTGTAATAAAAATATAGATTTACGCATCATTGGTCCAACATGTCGTTCAAAAGGTGCTAGAACTTCTCGCTTGTTTAATGAACTATTCTGAGCCCATTCGAAAAGAGCTGGATAGACATATCCATCTCGGCGACCAAGAAAACTCTTCAACTCGATCTCGTAGATAGCCAAACTATCAGTAATCAAAAAATATATATATACCAAAAAATCAATAAAATATATCCGGTAATTTTTTATGAATTGAACCTGATGTTATTGGAATTATGTACCGCTGTTCTTGAAATCTTTCCTGGATCATTCCGAAGTTTTTCAAATCGACAAAATAGAAAATCTACAAACAATTTTTAAATATATATTAATTATGAGCAACTTCTCACCAATCAAAGTGCACCTATAACGATCGATCAATAGTATAAGTACCAGAGGATCCACTCCTGGATACAATTGCACTATCACCGTCTGATAGTTGATCGTGGCTCCTAGTTCTAGGCCAAAGAACGGGCAGGAGAACATGAACCCCACTGGGAAGTACATGAAAATCATGGGGAGGGTTGCTTGTACACACAGGGCACGGAATAATTGATATTGAAGATCGCGTGTTTTATCAGATAATCCTTTAAAGGACCGCAATGTTTGGTAGGTTTTGATGCCACAAAAAAAGAGGACTGTATAAGAACCAGCGATGACTGAGAGATGTTGAAGAACACCCAAAATGTTTAATAGATCAGGCCTTTTCACATTATTCTCATCGTGGTAGAACTGGAAAAAAAATATAAGGTTGAAAAATCAATGATGTCACACATATTTATAAGGAACATAATCAGCATGATCACTTCCGATGCCATATGTATGATTCATGATATATTCAAAACTTTGTTGAGTTCGTTCAGTCTGTGGGAATAGGAAAAATGCGGCGCACGCCCAGCTGATCGCAATTAATATACCACAAATGATCCAGATGAAGAAGTATGGCCCGTTGAAATACTTTAAATTGTCAGGTCTACAATTAGATTTGTGATAAGGTAGGTATTTTCGCATAATACCTGCAAGTTGCCATGAATCGATGAATGAATTGAAGAGCAAAGAGGGTGAAGCTCATTGCATAACATCCACAGTAGGTGGCTAAACTTTAATATGTAGTAAAGAAAACGTCCAATTTTGTGAAACCTTACTTGGCACTAATCTTGTCACCGTCCTTCCCCAGTCGAACCGTTTTCTTTGAATTAAAAAAATTGTGTCATCATAGATATGGATCAGAGGTCTTAACAACATCTCGACGGATGAATAGAACAATGTGAAAAGACAGAAAAATAGTAGGAGATATTTATAGGAGCCGATGAGGTGATGTGATCGAAAATGGATCAAGAAGAATAATATGGTGTTGGAGACGATGGAGAGGATGAATCCAATCTGGCCAGTTAGAATGGTGAGAGGAATCCAAAACTGATCAGACATTATCTTCTACGACAAATGAATCTGGTATTTGAAATAATGATAACCCCCACGAAAAAACTTTTTCAAAAAAAATTTACGTGTTAATTGGGCTCACTGGAATTGTTGTTATGGATAACAAAAATTGAAGTCTGTATTTGACAAATTTTTTATTTAAACATCACAAATATTGTTGTATCAATTTTTTATTGATAACAAAGTTATAGCATGGATCTAGCTTTACGCATCATTGGTCCAACATGTCGTTCAAAAGGTGCTAGAACTTCTCGCTTGTTCAGTGAACTATTCTGAGCCCATTCAAAGAGAGCTGGATAAACATTCCCATCTCGGCGACCGAGAACACTCTTCAACTCGATCTCATGGATAGCCAAACCATCGGTGATGGAAACGGCGTGAGGTCGAAGAGTGGCTAGACAACTGAAAAAAAATTGGAGTATTAATTTTCACTTGGAGACATTTGGACTCACTCGTAGACACCATTTTTGAGTACTTGAATCTGTTCAAATGTCATATATCCATTCTCCATGAAATTACCGGAAGCTGAAGTGATAAGATCGAACGCGTAGAGTCGGGAAAGAACACTGATTACATTCTTAGCTTCGACGGGAGCATCGTTGACTTTTTTGAAAAAGTTGCGCACAATGTAGAGCTTCACGTGCCACTAAAAATTTCGAGAAAAATATATAAGAGTTCAAACTGGGTTCAAGGCAAAACTAACTCTTGATGCTTTGCACAATTCAATGGCACATGAATTCCAAGCCACTTCCTTGCTCATTGTCTTCCTAGCCTCCTTAAACATGTTTGCTGCTCGAAGCACTTGTCGACGTGCCACGTGCTCAATATCTAACACGATATCCGTATCCTTGTAACTTTTGAAATCCCTCAATTTCGAATTTCGCATTTCAGAACGTTTCAGATAAGCGCAAACATCCGCAACATGCCCATTTCCAACAGACTTCATTAAGAATTTGGCCATTTGGAGGAGAAGCACAATATTGTCACCTTCATAGGTGCAACTTCCACAGGAGTAGCTGAGAATTTCGGGGAACCCGGAGGCCATTGAATAACCATGTCCACCACAAGATAAACGACACTGCTCAATTCCTTGTTGAACTTCAAATGTGACAACAGCTTTGAGACCAGAAGATAGAGCATGAAGTTCGGGAAGAAGTTCAGCATTCCCTTTGTCAATTTGCTTAGACACTCTAACAAAATCATTTCGAATTTCCTGACCAGCAAATCGGAATGCGATAGCTCTCGCGATCCATGGGAAGATTCGAAGCTGTTGTGTTTGATAGTCCAGAATCTGCACCTCACCTTGGCCAGGAGTAATTTCACCTTGTCTTCTAACACTCGAATACCTTGTAGCAATAGTCACAGCACATGCCAGATGGTTGGCAATATCGTTGACCATAACACTTCTCACATGAACCATTCCACCATAGGCAAGTTTTGAATGTGCTGGTTTCACATATGTGCCATCGGGAAGCACCTTCGAGTGCTTCATGAGCATGTTTTCACGGGGAATTCGTAAATTATCAAAAACCATGTACCCATTGTCAGATGAATTGAAGCCAAATTTCGGGCCAATGTCACCAAGTTTTAAGTCTGAAAGTAGTAATTATACCTCGGTAAGATAGACATACTCACTAGGTAGAACTTTGTGTGTCTCCAGATCTCTTATCTGCACCACAAATGGATGTGGTCCCATACACTTTCCATTGGTATACAATTGTGCCAAAACAACTGCGTGATTTGTGAATTTTCCAAGACTTCCTGGCCACCATTTAGCAGCGGTGATGGTTGGTGTATTTAGGACAAATTCCTGAGTTTTAGGGTCATATGTGGCGGTTGTCTCAAGCTTTGAAAGGTTGGTACCATGACCAAGTTCAGTTTGCGCATAAGTACCGTTGATGGCTCTGAGGAGACTTAACGTCAACCATTTGTCAACTTGTTCAGGTCTGCCTTGACTTTGAATAACTGGCACGAACATGAAATAGTGGATGGAGAAGGCGTGCACTTCACGAACATGGATGAGACTAGACAAGTTTTTAGAGATTGAGAATTATTGGTTGATCAACTCACGATGCGAAGTACCACATTTTCTCGAAATGCGAAAAATCAAACATCTCCTCATGCTTCACCATCTCATTCAATTTTCTCATAGCATTATCAATCAACTCCTCCCGATTCATAAATGCACTTGGAATTGGGTCGCGCAGCTCTTTGTGCTCCTCCACATACTTTTCAACCTTCCTCCGAAGCTCCAACACATCTCTACCACCCAAGTAGAACTCGCTGAACTTTTCCACATCAAAACTGGCACTTCTCCGCTCTTTCGTAATGTCTGGATTGTCATTGGGTAGAATGTAGGGATTCATTTCAATAATGATAATAAATTTTCAAGTCGAATGAAAGATTGCATGTAATCTTATCTTATGTAGTATTTGATAAGCGCGACAAAACAAAAAACATGGCAAAAAATATTGTTTGTTTTTGTTCTGTTTTTTGGGTTGGTAAGAACAGTTTAGAGATCGAACACCTTGTCTAGAGAGAAGTGGTTTATATTGTAGGCTAGTAAACTACGGATTTTGAACTGTGTATGTAGTTTTTGATCCCTTATTCAGTGTCCTAAGATTTGTACCATGAAATATTTCTTTCCGGATCACGTCTCTCGGTCAATGATTCTTCCTCTGACGTTTTTCCTCTAATGTACTTCGTTCCGGTTATGATTCTTCCCAGTTATAATTTTTCCTCTAGATTTCTCTTAATGTTTTTCGTTTGAATATCAATTTTCATAAGATTTTTTTTGAATGTCAGTTGAAGCTTTAAATTTTAAGGTGCATTTTCTGTGACAATTTTGATGAAGAAAATAGGTTTTCTGACTCTGCTAAAAAGTGCCATGTTTTGTAAAACATGATGTACTCCATAAAGTAATTGAAATTGTGTAATAGATTCTCATGAACGCTATTGAAAAAATATTTTCAGTTTTTCGAATGTTAATGCTGATTTTTACTGTCGTAGTCTACATTAGAGCCATGTAGTTATTAATCGAAATTCATACAAATATGCCAACGATCCATGAAAACTAAGCCTACGCTTGAAAAATAGCAAAAATTTTAACTAAACATTAATCTGAAAAAATCCTGAAAATGAAACGCCCTTTCAGTACACTATACAAATGTAAGAATTTACCAAAAGTTTTCCATTTTTCACCTAGGCTTTTTTCAGCGAAGTGAGAAAATATTAATCTGATCTTTTTTTCTAACTTGACTTCTTTCAGCAGATACTTTCTTACCAATGGCTTCATAAGAATTAATTGTCACAAACTTACCTTAAAACTTAGAGTCTCAACTAAAATCCGAAAAAAAATCTTATGAAAAATGATATCCAAACGAAAAACATTAGGTGAAATCTAGAGGAAGAATCATAACTGGGAAGAATCATAACCGGAACGAAGTACATTAGAGGAAAAACATAAGAGGAAGAATCATTGACCCGTCTCTCTGTACATGCAGATGTCAAAGTCTGCCACACATTTGTTGAACAGATGTGATTTGGTTACTGTAGTTCCGACTTTTTTGAACTCTCGAGCTTTGAACAAACATACATACTCGGGGAAAAAACGGCAAGCGTGTCGCAAGGCTTTTCCCTTGTCGCAAACTTGCGACACATTTTTTCTGGCGCAAGGGTGTCGCAAGCCGTGCAGTAGTTTTGCTGCTAGATGTCGCAAAGCTTGCGACTATTGGCGCAAGAACACCGCAAGCCTTGCGACAGCCGAATGTCGCAAGTTTGCGACAAACTGTCGCAAGCTTGCCGATTTTTCCCCGAGTACCTGTAATTATAGATTTAAAAAAGGAGAGACACCCATCATAAATATTATTTTTATGTAGATACATTTTAAGATGTTCGAACTAATTATAGCATGGATCTCGCTTTACGCATCATTGGTCCAACATGCTTCTCGAAAGGTGCTACAATTTCTTGTTTGTTCAGTGAACTATTCTGAGCCCATTCAAATAGTGCTGGATAAACATTCCCATCTCGGCGACCGAGAACACTCTTCAACTCGATCTCATGGATAGCCAAACCATCGGTGATGGAAACGGCGTCAGGTCGAAGAGTGGCTAGACAACTGAAAAACAATTGGAGTATTAATTTTCACTTGGAGACATTTGGACTCACTCGTAGACACCATTTTTGAGTTCTTGAATCTGTTCGAAAGTCATATATCCATTCTCCATGAAATTACCGGAAGCTGAAGTGATAAGATCGAACGCGTAGAGTCGGGAAAGAACACTGATTACATTCTTAGCTTCGACGGGAGCATCGTTGACTTTTTTGAAAAAGTTGCGCACAATGTAGAGCTTCACGTGCCACTGAAAAAAACAGAAAACAATTTATTGGTGTCAAAGCCAAACTCACCCTTGATGCTTTGCACAATTCAATGGAGCATGAGTTCCAAGCCACTTCCTTGCTCATTGTCTTCTGAGCCTCTTTGAACATGTTCGCTGCTCGAAGCACTTGTCGACGTGCCACGTGTTCAAAATCTAACACGATATCCGTATCCTTGTAACTCTTGAAATCTCTCAAGCTCGAATTTTTTGTCTCAGGACGTTTCAAATATCCACAAATGTCTGCCGCATTCTCATTCTTGACAGCTTTCATCAAAAACTTTGCCACTTGAAGGAGGAGCACAATATTGTCCCCTTCAAGAGTACAACTTGCACAAGAATAGGCGAAAATCTCAGGCAAGCCAGAAGCCATTGAATAACCATGTCCACCACAAGATAAACGACACTGCTCAATTCCTTGTTGAACCTCGAATGTGACAACAGCTTTGAGACCAGAGGACAGAGCATGAAGTTCGGGAAGAAGTTCAGCATTCCCTTTGTCAATTTGCTCAGACACTCTAACAAAATCATTTCGAATTTCCTGACCAGCAAATCGGAATGCGATAGTTCTCGCGATCCATGGGAAGATTCGAAGCTGTTGTGTTTGATAGTCCAGAATTTGCACCTCACCCTGGCCAGGAGTAATTTCACCTTGTCTTCTAACACTCGAATACCTTGTAGCAATAGTTACAGCACATGCCAGATGATTAGCCATATCAGTAATCATAATACTTCTCACAAGAACCATTCCACCATAGGCAAGTTTTGAATTTGCTGGTTTCACATATGTGCCATCGGGAAGCACCTTGGAATGCTTCATGAGCATATTTTCACGTGGAATACGAAAGTGGTCAAAAATCATGTATCCATTGTCAGATGAATTCCAGCCAAATTTCGGGCCAATGTCACCCAGCTTGAGATCTAAAACAAAGTTTGATAGTGAGCCTACGTTCCGTCCATCCAAACTCACTAGGTAGAACCTTATGTGTCTCCAGATCTCTGATTTGTACAATAAATGTGTGTGGTCCCATACAATTTCCATTCGTATACAACTGCGCCACTACTATCGCATGATTCGTAAATTTTCCAACACTTCCTGGCCACCATTTAGCACCGGAGAGGGTCGGTGTGTTCAGTATAAATTCCTGGGACTTTGGGTCGTATGTCGCTGTTGTCTCGAGTTTTGAAAGGTTGGTACCATGACCAAGTTCAGTTTGTGCATAAGTTCCGTTAATTGCTCTTAAGAGGATAGGAGTCAACCACTTATCAAGTTGTTCGGGTGATGCTTGACTTTGAATAACTGGCGCAAACATGAGATAGTGCATAAAAAAAGCGTGCGGTTCACGAGCATGAACAATCCTAAAATATTTTATACATGTCCAGGTCAGACCTTTGTTATCCAACTCACATCGCGAAATACAAAAGCTTTTCTAAATGTGAAAAATCAAACATCTCCTCGTGTTTCGTCATCTCATTCAACTTTCTCATTGTATTATCAATCAACTCCTCCCGACTCATAAATGCACTTGGAATTGGGTCGCGCAGCTCTTTGTGCTCCTCCACATACTTTTCAACCTTCCTCCGAAGCTCCAACACATCTCTACCACCCAAGTAGAACTCGCTGAACTTTTCCACATCAAAACTGGCACTTCTCCGCTCTTTCGTAATGTCTGGATTGTCATTGGGTAGAATGTAGGGATTCATAGTGTTTTTCAAATAATAATTATTATAACGATAAATTGAATGTTATTGTTACCTTATGTAGTACTTATAGGCGTGGCAAAACATATTTTTATTTATGTTGTGGCTAGAACCTTTAGGACATCGAAAACAATCTCTTAAATGTAGCATGACGATAATTTTTAGATAAAGGCTATATTTAGACATTTGGAAGAGGATTCACAATCTTTCAACTGAACTGAAAATATCTATCATGTTATAATTGCTATGTTACTTCCTTAAAACCAGTGACTACCTTCAAAATCTTGAAAATTAGTCAATGATTATGACAAAAATCCATTCAAAAACCACTAATATCAAGTGCTAAAGTTTTTCAGTTAAACTTTTCATGTTTTCGAAAACAATCCTTCGTTCCTCAATTCTCTGCGTCTCCTCTCTTTCTCCCATATTCCATTCAAATCTTCTTTGTGTATCAGTCAAAACAATATACTTTGCTCCCCGCAAAAGTGCATCCTACTTTTCGAAAATCTTTCATCATATATTGGCCAGTAACTACAGATGTTCTTCCACATTCGCCACGTCGACACAAATGTTCCACATTTGCAAAACACCTGTTATGGGCTACTGTAGTCCCGAAAATCCACATTTGTGCCTGAAACCCCCGCAAAAAATGTGAAACGAGCATGTTCGCTCCATTGAACAGAACCGAAACCCATTCCTTTAACCAAAAAAAGTTTATTATATTTTGTCATAAATACATTCAAAAAGTGTCAAAAAATGGGCAAAAATCACACGAAAAAATGAAACGAAAAAAAAACACACAGAAAAATCAATAAACTATATGAATCTATAATAAAACAGGCCGTTTTCGGCTTCTATCTCGGGATTTCAATTGTCAACTGGGTGGGTGGGACATGGGAACTTGTAATGGGGAAAGGGGAAATGGGTATATGTTTGGAGGGGGGGAATATTATATGTACATGAAGAAAACCCGCAATTTTTAACAAAAAAGAGGAAAGATACCCGTTATCACATTATTCAAAACAAAGCATTTTTGTATTGTTTCAGACTATTATAGGTGGACTGGGGTGGAGAAAACAGTCGTCAGGTGAATCGGTGGTGGGTAGCGATTTGTATCTGGGCGGCGAGTAGGCCGGTGGTGGATCCTGGTGCATTTGATGTGAGGGTGACGTATCGATGACACAAACCTGGAATAATGTTATTTAAAAAACTGCTTTTTAACCTTCCGCAGCCATGTTTTTTATTGCAACAAAGAGGCAATTTATCTAAATTAGCCTCCCAAGACAATTTGGCGCCTTTTTAAAACCTCTCTCACCTTATACGGCTTTCTTGGCGTCGTCACCATTTCCATTTCCGTCGCTCTTTCTCGTTTAATATTCATTATCACACGTGTGAGCGCGAGCGCAAAAACGGCCATAAGCACTAATGAACCGAACAACACCACCAAATTTTCATGATTAGGATTCTCTTTGTCGACCTTCTGCTCTACGTTGGTGGTATTTTTGATGTGTTGCAACAAACATTCAGCATCGAGATGCTCACAATTGGCGCCTTTGTAACAAGTGCGGCATAGGCAAGATGGTTTGATGTTGAAACTTGTAGCAACACAAGTTCCGAGATTTTCGCAGTGACATTCAGGTGTTTGTGGTTCTTGGTGATCGATTGGCGATTCGCATTGTTTTCCAAAGAATCCTGGCTTGCATTTACATTGCATCGATTGATTGTCTAACGAGTAGCAGATCCCACCTGAAAATAGGAAAATAAGAAGGTCTCCAGAATTTTTTAATGTTTATACATAGTAGACTATTGTTCTAATTTAACCCATTTTCTCTCATAAACGAATAAAAAAACAGTCTCGCACATTACTCATTGTAACACTCCCGCGTTTATGATGCAATGAATAAGAAATGAGAGAGCACATATAAATTAGCATAAAAACAATAGAAACTCCCATCGCCCCAAAACACCACTCACCATTCAAACAAACATTTTGTCGTACATGTCTACATTTGACACTATCAATCGGCGTTTCGCATCGGCTTCCAACAAATCCCTGCGGGCATTCGCATTGATACGCACGTGGATTCTTCGCATCGTTCTTGCAACCTCCACCATTTTTACACGGGCGCTCCGTTTCACAGATATCCAGATTGACGGTGCAGAATTCGCCGCCGTAACCGGAGTGGCATGCGCAGGTGAATGATTGATTGTTGGCGCAGGAGCCGTGAACACATCCGGGTTTTGGAATACATTTCGAGCAGTCGGCGCCTTGGAAACCCTTGTTGCATGAGCATTTGTCGGGGGAAACGCATTTTCCGTTGTTGCTGCAGTTTGAAGAGCAGATCGCTGAAAAATACAGACTTTAGAAACCACAAAATGTCATCTAAAACGTCATAACATTTCTCAATTAATCGTTTCAACCGCCTACAGTGACCGCGACCTTCTAATTACACACCAACACAAATCGGGAAGACACTAAACAAAAAAAAACTTAATTTTTCTCCCGTGGTGCGATAGTGCAGGTGTTTTTCTTGACCACCACACTTCTAATTAGATTTTCTATGCGATACAATTTAGGTTAATTAGATCAGAGAAGCCTATTAACCTTGTCCATCAAAATGGAACCAAAATTTTGAGTGACAAATATTTCCTGAACACATTTCGAAGAGAAAAAAAAGAGGGAGAAAATCATTTTTGTGAAACTCGCTTTGATGTCGCCGACAATGAGAAGAGGGTTTCGCGCACCACATGTGGTCGAAATGAGGTGAGGTGTGACACAAATTTTCGCGCTTTTCCCTCATTTTTTTTTTGTTCGCAAAGAAGCTATTTTAAAAGTTTGAACTTACGAGCCATACAATCGGTGCCAGTCCAGCCGTGAACACATTTGAGATCGCCATTTTTCGAGCATTCAGTATTGAATTCCGGCAAAGCTTCACAATATTTCTTGCACTGAGAGCCGAAGTGGTGACTGAAAAATTTTATAGATTAGTCAAGTGGTATTTTCCCAGCCTAAACACTGCACCATATTTTTCCCACATAATAATATCCAGTCTTTCACTGTAAATCCTTTCCCCCCTCTCATCTCGTCATAATCCTCTCTGGGAAAAAAACTTACTTATCGCATAATGTCCTGAACCGATAAGTGACATTGAATCCGGCCAAAGTCTTGATGATTCCCGTTTGCCAAGCTGTGTCCGACTCTGGTGATTGGAATACACTTCCGATTATTTCTGTAAAACGAACAAAATATTGGTGAACAGGTGCATGAAAATATTTTGTATGCGGAGAGAGTCATAAAATGGTTATTTGACATGTGCCGCGCAGGTCATATTGATAATAATGTTTACAATGTTTCCTTATTTTTTGAATAATATATGGTCAAAAAAAATATTTTTGTTGCAAACATTTACTAGTAAAGCCTACCTTCGTGTTTGTTGAAGATAACCAGATGAAGATCATATTGAAGCTGAAAATGAAAGATTAATTTTTCGAAAATTGAAAGAACTAAAACTCACCGGAGGGATTCCAGTATATTCTCCGTCCTCGAGTCTTCGCGGAACGTTGGCGTGGAGCACCTCCTTGTGCGCAGTGGCATCGATTCCATTGCATTCGGTGTCGGTACATATTGTTGTGGAGACGTAGGCGTCGTTTGGGGCGGTGATAATCACTTCGACAGATCCGGAGGCGTTGGTGAGGGCGATCAGGGTGGCAATTATGAGAATGTTAGTAGTGGTGAAGTTGAGCATGATTATTGCATGTATAATGTGTGTTGGTAAAACTCTGGAAAACAACAAATAGTGTGTTTTATCCGAAAAAGAGGAAAAACGTAAAAAAAGAAAAGACAATAATTTGAATTTCGTGCATACACGGAGGCGCACAATTACACACATCTACAGTAATCAAAAATTTAAATTTTTCGAGTTTTTGGAGAGCTCGCACCAAAAACCTGCTCAAACGATCAGAATAATCCAAAAAATGAACAACAAGAAGAGAAAAAAACGAAATAACCTTTAATTATCAAAAAAAAAGTCGGAAACCAAAAAAATTTCAAGCGCAATAGATCATAAAATAAATTTCGAAAAAATTGAGAAAATCTGCAAGTGTCAAAAAGGGGGAGCGGACACCATTAAGAAATGAATGAACGAAAAACTGTGGGCGGGGCCAAAGAAATGTGCAACGAGGGTGGACGGAAACAGACGGGAAGAGAGGGGAGAGGAAGTGAGCGGGCGGGTGGTACTGTAGAAATAGGGATGGGGGTTTCCGGATGGATTTTGGATTGGGGGGGAAGAGAAGCAGAGTTTAAAGAGATGCAGGTTATTGTCAGTAGAGCAATGTTCACTTTTTCCACCATATGCTTCACGTTTTTGCAAATATTGTTTGTCTGTACAATTTTCTGCAAAATCATCCAGACAGACTGTACATCTGCTGAAGTTCGAAAGTTCAGTGAAACATTTTCTGGACAAAATTTAGAAGACTAATTTATTTATGTACATCAAAAACAACATACATAACAATAATAACATATGTTTCTTGATCTCAAAGATAAACAAACAAAACGTTCTGTCGCCTTTTCAAAAGTCACTTCCGACATGTAAGTATGGGCCAATAAAACATGTATGTACATCCGAAGTACCCTAACTTAGGCATGTTCTGGCGGGGTAAAATAGTACTTGGAGATGTACAGGATGTATACTTTATTATACATGTATATTTGAAATGAGCTCATCGAAGAATAATGTAGAAAAAGTTAGGGATATAGATTTTTCGAGCTATTTCATATTCCAGAGATTGTATACCAATATTTAAATGTACACACACATTTATCAACCCAAGTTGGAAATTTATCCAGCATTCTGAATTCGAAAAAAAATCGTCACAGCTGTATCATCATGTTACCCTAATTATCATATTCATATATTTTAAAGTAAAATAGGCACCTGCAAATATAAATGTACATCTGGGTGGTGATTTTTGCAACAAAAATACTAGTATAGGGATGCCAGAAAAGGCACAGAGAATAGTCAAATAATTAAAGCTATTGAATTCAGGACTATCATTCCATTTTTTGGACCACTATTCTTAAAATTCGATCTAAAACAGTCAATGTTTTAATGATTCATGCATTGAAAACTATATTTGGAACCGAAAAATCATAGGATTTACAAATTGGCCCTTAAATTCAGCAAACGGGCGGTGTTCACCTGTATCTAACCAAAATATATTATTGAAAAAATCGAGCTTCAGACGTTAGAATTTTTCTTAAAAATACCTACTCATATAATCCATAGCCACGTTTTAATGTGATGAATATTTTTTATGTGAACTTTTTTCTCTAGGTCTCTATATTTTCCGTTGTACCTAATTTTTAAAAGTTCACGTAAAAAATAAAAATGTTCAGGCTATATCTCAACCTGGCAAAAAAGTGAGTAAAATTGAGAGAATCAGACACTTTTAGGTCAAGAAAGCTTCCGGTGGCTAAAAAATATCAATCAGGAGGTCAGACTACATAAATGTAAACATATAGAACCATCCAATAGTGTAAATAGGATCAGAATAGATCTCCTGCCAGGTAGAACAATGTGCTAAATACAAGTGCTAAACCCATACCTGATCCTTATCTAAACTCTACATCAGACCAAAAATGAAGAAAAAAAAAAATGTGTATTTTGTTTTTCATTTTTGGCTAATAATAATGATGACTAAGAGTTGTTACAACGAGAAAGCGAGGTTTTAGAACTCACCGACCCACTTTGTGTTGTTTTTTTTTGGACATATACAACCTGTGAACGGCGAAAAAAACAAGTCCAGCCGGCGGTCAAGATGAAAAAAGAAGATTTTTCAATTCTTCGGGGGAGGTAGCGAAAATGGTAATGAACAATCAAGTTGATTCGAAATAAATTAGTTTAGGAAGTGAGTGTGAGCTAGGCGGAGAAAAACATCTGCATATATATTTGAATTGAAATTGAAATCGGTTTTGATAAAAAGCGCAAAATGACTAACGCATGCATCTGTGAATTCAAGTTGCGCAGGTGTGAAACCAGCTGGCCTAGGGTTCTACGGTAATATTTTCATGTATTTTTACCGAAGAAGAAAATATTCATCTGTGTACAGACATATGTACAGGCGTGGATAATTTCTGCATGTTAATTAGGAGAAGTTGAGTGTTACGTAACAATGGGCGGTGAATTTTCAAAGAAATAAAAGATGAACCATGAATAATAATTATAGAGGTAGGCGGAAGTAAACAATACATATTTAATCAGGTATATACATAAATAGATAGGTGAGGGAAAAGTGTGTATTAGGGACCCGTTTTGGCCCATTCACCTGAGTTTTTGGAGGTGAATCTAGGCTTGAAGGCGGCCCTGTCTAGGCCCCATGAAGTTTGCGAAAACATTGGTCGAAGTGGGGCTTTTTGGCCCATAACGTTATATGGCCATAGACAGGGCCTGGTTCATAGGCTTGGCCTAGTTTATAGGCTGGGCCTGGTCTATTATCTAGGACTGGTCTATAGGCTTGGCCTAGTCTATAGGCCGGGCTTGATCTATAGGCCAAGCCTGGTTCATAGGCTTGGCCTGGTTTATAGGCTGGTCCTGGTTTATAGGCTGGGCCTGGTTTATAGGCTGGGCCTGGTCTATAGGCTGGGCTTGGTCTAGAAGCCGGGCCTGGTCTATAGGCTGGGCCGGGTCTATAGGCTGGGCTTGATCTATTGGCCGAGCCTGGTCTATAGGCTTGGCCTGGTTCATAGGCTTGGCCTTGTCTATAGGCTTGGCCTGGTTCATAGGCTTGGCCTGGTCTATAGGCTGAGCTATAGGCTGGGCCTGCTTCATAGGCTTGGCCTGGTCTATAGGCTGGGCCTGGTCTCTAGGCCAGGTTTGGTCTATAGCCTGGGCCTGGTCTACAAGCTGGGCCTGGTCTGTAGGCTGGGCCTAGTCTTTAGGCTGGGCTTGGTCTAGAAGCCGGGCCTGGTCTATAGGCTGGGCCTGCTCTCTCTCTCTCTCTCTCTCTCTCTCTC